>JAAXYX010000018.1:0-126822 GCA_036851915.1 Ptenothrix huangshanensis | reverse complement strand
GTGTGACAGTAACATAATAGGTATGTTATGGACTTGGGGAACTTGGGTAATACTAAGTAGGTGCATACGTTGGTTAGGAAGATTACTATTAGAATATGAATGAATGAATCAAAGTCATGCTGGTCATGTCATGAATCATGAATCACATCATGATAAAGTGTATACATTGCGGTCGAGATCATATAAAATGAAATGACATTTGCAAATTCCATTTCCACTGTATGGATAGTGAACTGTGAAGTGATCATAATTTTCTGCAATATAAGCATTTAGTACCTACAGAACAGTGCAGCTTAAACACAAAATGTGATGCAATCTACACGCAGTGTATCACATTATCGAAAGTATCGAGTATGTACTTACATTTACGTATGGCTTACAATACAATAAGTTGCTATATCCGCCTAGGTAGATATTTTTACATCCTTTACATTTTGAATACAAAAAAGATTTGATTTAGATGCTCATAAACTCAGACACTCCTACCCATCCTCCCTAATGTGTACTGCCTTATTTTAGCCTCAGACTTGATCGTGTAAAAATGTTGCTTGTAAATTGAAACACAATTAACAACGGAAAGATTAGAATAGGAGCAGGAAAATCAAGTATCGTATCATGTGGTACGATTTTGATAACCTTATATTGTCGTTCAAGGTGCAAAACTAAAAATAACTTTCATAACGCTATGGGAGTTCTCAGAGGATGTTAGGTTTTGCAATTTCAACCACCATATATGCATATTACTTGAATAAGCTTCTAAGTGTAAGGAAACAAAGCATCCGAGCAGGAACTTTTTATGCACCATTTCCGAGCCCAACTATTTAAATCAACAATAAATACATTTCATATTTCGTGTGAAACATTTCATATTTCAAAATTCAGATGATAGTGCAGTGGAATCCATTTATAAATTTCATACAATAAATTTAGTACAATAATAGTCATGTAATAATATTTATTACAAACTTCTATACAACTAAAATAATATATGGAAAAGTTAAGTGTATAATTCATGTGACTGGAATTCGAATCTATAATATTTTTTTTTACTATTGACGATTATATTTCCAATTGAAAGCCATATGGTTTAGATAGTCTGTGGTTTAGAGGGTGTGTTTCATCTGCCTACCGATCGGCGATGGTGGTATCTATACTTTTTATCATTAGATGCGATATTAACCAATTTTATAATTTTAATCCACACCTACGAATAATTGCACGAGAGTAACAAAAGTATTCAAATATTTGATTTAATTAGGGTGTTAATGAGGGTGAGGATTTGAGGATACTGGTTAAGTAGGGAAAGGGGAGTAGCTCATATTTAGAGGTAGACTGTATAGCTGCCACTTGCAGGTGCGTATGTGGTAGTCATTGTCGTTGTCATATTTTACTTACAAACTTAAAAGTGTTATCAAGTTTTGAAGTAGCACTTCTGAAGCTTCCTTGTCACAAAATACGCTGAACTTATAAAACTCCTAACACCCCACCCGAAACGTGAGTATGATTTATATTGCATCTTTGATCTTACGCTTCAGTTTGTGTAGTAATGATAACAATTGACGCAATTGCGACAGTCATTTTAACGATGTGTACCGAACCTAGGTACTTTATATTTATCATATCTAAATAATTTGTATTCGTAGTTATATAGCTGGTTCTAGTATATAGCGTTTATACCACTTTTTCACTTTGTTGTCTGGTATTACAGCTTGCATTACAATGTATTTGTTAAGAATTGCAAATAATTATAGCCTTGCCTGAAGTTTTAGCTTCATTAGTGACATATAAGGCATCTGAAAAAATACAGTATTAATATTTGTAATCATTCCAAGTTTATTTCAAAAAATCATTTTCATTACGAAACAAAAGCAGCTTTTTAAGCAGACAAAAACAAGATCAGGGAGCTCGGTACAGGTATTCCTGCTGTTAGCCTTAGTACATTTTTAACACAAATATTTCCTTTAGGACTTGTACAGAAAATACTTTATGGAGTATACAATTTACTCTCTTCTATAACATTGTAGTTTGTACTATCTCCACTAATAATAAGTAGTAATTATACCTTCCTTGTGTGCACCCAAAAGTTTCACTGAGTTTCAATTCTCAATTAGTATTTTTTAAACTCTTTTAGTTTCTTATTTTGGCTTCAGTTTAGACAATTGATTCTGATGCTTTTAGCTCGCTATATTGTTCATTGATTTTAATCCTGATTAAAGTCACCAAAGCAGGTAAGTAAAATGCATTGTTTAGTAGAACACGAATAAGGTTAGTGAGACCTAAACTGCAGTACGACTGTACGACTAATGCAACCTTATGTCACACGATTGACATGGTATTACGTAGCTTTGAATTAAACCATTGGTGAAAAGTAGAAAATAAACTAACAATGTAAGAAAACGAATGCAGTAATATAATGTGACAATGACAGAGTGGTTTGGAAGTAAAGATTCACATATGGATATGGAACAATTTACGTGGTGGCCCATGCTATATGCCAATGGAATGTAGGAAGACGTAATTGACACTTTCTTTCCACGCTTTTTCCGTGGAAGTAATTGGTTTGGTGCAGATTTCCATTCAGCTAGCTTTTACTTTGTATTCGAGATAAAGTTGTTTGTCAACCTTGATTCTGGTTCTGGCTTCTGGTTCCTTGATATTATTATTGATAAAAGTGGATGTTGGTTTGTTATTTGGCCTACTATACTCTAATACTAATACTCTCTGCTATTTCTCTAGTATAGTTGTAGACTAACCAGTAAACATCGGCATCGACAATCGGCACTTTACACTTGCACACTTTTGCTGGGGCAGTCCTGAATCAAAACATCAAACATTGAAAGAAAGCCTCTAAGCTTGGTTGGTCTCGGTCGGCTTTAATAAGCCAAAAGAAAATAAGGACGAAAAAGAAACCTATTTATCGTGGTTGCAGGTGCAAGACGTGACATTTTGATCCTGACACTATACGTTATTTCGAGAGGATATTAAGTTTTGCACCTTGAACGACGGTGACGCTGACGTTATGCTTTTGCACGTTTCACGTTTCTGCTTCTGACTTGTTCGTTCTTCGTAATAATAATAATAATAATAAATTCAAAAGCTAAGTCAAAGCTAAAGCCAATGAAAGTAAAGTAAAGTAAAGGAACAAGATATAAACTATAAGCCATTTAGTTGTTCTGGTTCTTCAAGAATGCATAATTGAATGTTTGTTTGAGCTTCGGCGGAGCTCACTTCACAACACAACCATACAAAACACCTACGAGTATACGATTGCGAATGGGAATACCAGTTTAAGTACCTTAATACTATTTCTTTTTGTATTTCTACCTAGATCCAATTCCAAATCCTATCCAATATCTACAGTCACAATCTACAATGCTAAAGTAGCTAAAGTCTTAGTCATATAGTCACATACTACGAGTCTACGAGACAGAACCAGACCAGCAGTCAATGTCAGTGTCAGTAGTACTTACCTACGTATATCAAACCTCAAACCTCTACACAAACTCAAGCTACTTACAAGAACACTCGGCAGCTTACTTACTTCACTAGTAAGACCACGTACTACGAGCATTCTACAACATTATGCTCTTGCTAAATACTCAAAGACTCAAGTGTACTGTAACGCTAAAGTATACTAAGTTGCAAATAATGTTGAAATGCAGCAAAAGCTAAAGCAAACCCAGAGGAAGAGTAGGAGCAAAAAAGCCGAATGCACAACTGAATCTGAATCTGTGAAACTCACTGCTGGATGTGAGAAGAAACAAAAGGCTGGGTCTCCCAAGTGCTCCATTAGTACACTGCAAAAACTAAATAATTTTTACTCAGGGAAATAAAGACGAATTAAAATTTCCAAGAAACTAATCATTTTTTATGTGCTATGATGTACCTAAAGTCCATCTTAAACACATCAAAAACTCATTTTATTTAGTAAGATTCATTTTAGGTGGACTTTAAAATACATCCCAGCTGCGTTTGTAAATAGAAAAATAGGATTAGACTTTTGGAATTTTAGATGTACCACTTTTTCTTCGTTTACACTGTTAAAACTAGCAATCTTAAATTAATTATAAATGCATCTAAAGCGTATCTTTGATCTCAAAATAAATTCTTCCGTCATTTTACAATGTACTATAATGCTTCTTGTAGACAAATACAAATGCAGCTGGGTTTTCAAGATGCATTTTAGTCACTCATAATTACTTTAAGACAGCTCGCTTTTATCGTGTACCTATACTTATACGGTCCAAGACCAAGACCAACGCTTGCATTTTGCTTTGCCTTCCATTGAGTCTGCTTGTGGGCTGTGGGTATGGTTCGAGTTTAAGCTTAGGTAATGTCTGTTTGGTGTCTCACAAAAGTTTGTACCTCCCAGGACAGGATTGCATTTTGCACTCTGTTTAGTGTTCAGTATTTTCGGAAGGTACAGTAGTGTCGTGTAAGCAGACCAAAAGTATTTAGTAAGTCTAGTGTTCTGTACACTGATAGATGGTAATACACAGTAGACCGGAGTCGGGAGACGGCGGTCTGTCTGTAGTCTTTGGCTCGTACTCAGTCATGTTAGGGAAATCTCTCAAGCCACTCTGGACTGAGTGGTAAAACCATCAGTCCGGACTGAGATTGGACTCATTATATGCATTTAAAGAGAGACTGAGACTGATTGGGATTTACGTATTTTTGTGGAAAACTGAGTGGGAATGAAAAACAATCAACATCTCCATTAGAGATATAGCGGGACTGAGTGAGACTGACTGCAGGCTTTGTATTGTTAACTTAGGCCCACTCTGAGACTGAGACTGGCTGGACTGGGAGTTATGCTCAATGGTCCTGAGAGCGATTGGACTGACTGAGCAAAAAATTATTGGGACTCAATAGGGATTGGAAGTCCGGATGGAGAGATTTCCCTAATGCTCGTACGAGTATAAGTGCAATGTAATACAATACAATGTACTACTATGCACATACAATGTAGTAACGTTTCTGGAGAGTTTCGAATCAGAACTTGTGCCAAATCCCACTTTTTTTCACACCCCTCTGCTTTTGCTTATGCTTGCAAGAGTTTGGCTCGTCGTGCTGGACGTAAGTTATGCCACGTCCCTGTGGACTGTAATCGAACCGTAATCGCAACAGGAATAGCCATTGCGGGATTTTCAGTCAAGCATGCAGTCTAAATAGGCAGTATTCAAATTGCGAATACATGTAATTTGTGTTTGTAGGGGATGGAAATGGCAAGGCAAAGCTGGCAAAGCATGATCATGAGGACGAAGAGCAGCAGGATGGCATGGCATGGCATTGGCAAGGCTATGGCAATGGCAGTGGTAATAGGATATGAGTTGTTTGAGACAAGTGAAAGACTTTGTGAAACTGTGAAAGGAAAGTCGGGAACGGGAATATGGAATAGGAAGGGTAGGTAGTAGCGCCCGTAGGATTTTTTTCGCGTAGGCCTGGAAAAGCTTGATCTCATCCAGTGTATAATTTTTAAAAAATGCATCGTATCTAGTGCCATTGTAAAACAAAGGGCCTTTTCGGTTTCAATTTAAAAAACGGCATCGTTTTCTTGTAAATTTTACAGAACTGTGTCGTTTTCGTGCAAAAAAAAATAATTCTCTATCGGGCAAAAAAAACTGCTTATACATAACTGCTTTTCTTGTAAATTAAAAACGGCGTTGTCTTCGTGTAAGTTTAAACGAATTTAAACGAAATTCGCCTCTTTCGTAGAAATGTTACAGTAGGCTCTTTTAAAAAAATCCCTTATAGACCTAGGCCTACTTGGCGCCTATGCCTTGTTACGCTATAGAGGGTAGGAAAGGTACGGGTTCCTGATGGTTTTTCCTTGGGTCTTGCAAGTTGCAAGGTTTTTAGTTTTAGTTGTTGGGTGGCTATGACAACGGCTAGACCTAGACTTCGAGGTTTCCAGTGACTCGGTCTCTCTCCCTGACTTAACTAACGTAAGACCACGAGTGGGAAGGCTGAGTTGAATGGAGCACAAGAAGTAGAAGCCAAAGCCAAAGTGAAACCAAAACCGAAGCCAAAGCCAAGCCACGGCGACTATACTACCACCACCAGCGTCAACTCTTGGGCTTGTCGGCGACAACTACAAGGGAGAAGGCTGAAGACCGAAGAGAAACATTTAAACATACGAAGGGACTGACGAGCTGCATGCACTACAAGGGAGTTGAAGTTGAGTTGGAGTTGGAGTTGCGAGTGCTGAGAGTTTGAGGGAAAGAGACAGACAGTTAGTTGGTTGTTGGTTGTCTTTGCCTGTAGTTGACGTGCAAGTCTCCCACCTGGAACTCGCAACTTATTCAGCACTTCCTACCTACAACCTAAACGTGACGTGACTGGACCCGGACTGTGGACTGGAACTAGAGCAACAACAGAATAACTAATGACGAGTCAACTTGATTACTTTGGTCCGTATTAATTATTGGCATTGGTGATGGTGTTTCCCTTCCCGATGTGTCCCATAAACTTCCCATCCACAAACACATCCACGGCCACATTTACAGCTACTGCCAGTTCTACAATTACTATTTCTCCTAATACTACCCACTACTGTCATTGTCTACGTGTGTTTCATTCCGATTCGGATTCGGACCACTAGCCCAATTTTTTTATATTCAATATTCTTCAATATTCGCCCGCTGGAGTGTGGAAGTTAAGAATCCACCTATAACCGTCTCGAACCCGAAGGTCCAACATCGAACAAATTCCCATTCCAATCACAATATCAAATTAAATATTTGGATGGTGCAAGAAGGTTGAAAAAAGTACTGTACGAGCGACTTACTCTATAACTGGAAACTCGTGTCTCTTGTCATTGTCGTCGTCCTCTTGTCCTTGTCCTGCTCGTGCTAGTAGTTGTTGTGAGTGCTTGGAATAAAGGAAAAAGGGTCACCTTTAATTGGATTTGGACGCTGAGACAAGATAATATCAGATATCTGTATCATTATGTCAAGGTGTGTATCTACTTTAAGACGGGATAGCCACTGATTTTATAAGTCACAACCCAACCAAATTTTTGATGTTCATACTCATTATTTGATGGTGCAGTGTGGTAATTATCTTCATACTTTGTACTTGGTTGTTGATCTTGATCATCAATTAGATTGATGTTTGACATTGCGTGTTCATTTAACTTTGGACTCCGGACTTCTTTGCGACGTTTTGTTACCGGGCTAGGCAAGGTGTAGGAAGGGAATAGAGAGAGAGAAATTGGTTTGCGAAAACTGTTAGTAACAACAATAAGAAGGGGAATATATTACCATGAATTATGCGGCTAGTGCTAGATTATTTTAAAGTTATTTACTTACTAAATTACTTAGTTACTTCTGCTTATCCATAATAATAAATTATTATTATGATAATATACATAATCTCCTGCCCCCTGCCCAGTTCCAATGTATTCCACTAATTTTGCGGTTCTACTGGAACTTCTTGGAATTTATTATTATTATTATTTAAAGTAATAATTGGGGAAAATTAAATTTAATAGTTTGTTACTTTTAGTTCGATGTTGATTATTGATTTTTGAATTTATAAAATTTCAAATTTCAAACTTGTTTCGGAAAAATATTCAAACTGTTGTCTACACAGTGTGCGTAGGTTGGCTTTGTAATAAGATTACAATACGATTCCAAGAGTATTCCTTCCACGATCAGTTCCGCTGCAATTACGTATTTACACGAATAATTCCAATATTTCCAATCCCATATAACTACAAGACTACAATGCAAGAAACTCAAGCCAAGCAAAACTGGGATGAAGAATAAAAGTAGAAATTGATGAGTTTAAGATATAATTTTGTTTAATATTTATTCTTATCATTACGCTATATACCAGCCATTAACTTTTTAATTACAATATCTGTTGTCAGTTTTACGTCTGTTGCTGAATTTACAATTGACAGTTTGATTTTTGGTTGCGTTTCTTGTGATCATTAAGTCGAGATTCAAGATTATCTGTCGACGCCGACTGTTGACAACGGTTATTTGTGGTTTGGACTTGAGTAACAGCGAATTACAAGAAAATCAGTTAAATTGTTATCAACCGAGGATTCCAGTTTTAATTTACCAACAAATACTTCACAGCATAACTAATGATAGAGTTATTTCGACCCAGTTGTATTAATTAAGTGATTATCCCTTTCGCCGGGTACCAATATCATCATCTGAACGTGAGTGCAAATGGGATGCTGAATTCTGTATGTCAACATCAAGTAGGAAGTATCAGAATCATTTCTAAAGCCAATATAAATGTACTCATAAAACTAAATGAAAAATCGGATAGCCAGCGCAGAAAAAAATGTTAATGACAAGACAGAAGAGCTTCAAAGAAGATCGAGAAACCTCAATAAGAGCAGTATCAGTTACATTGGTGCCGGTAGCAACTGCAGCAACAATCGGAGGAGTAAAAAGACGAGCAGTAGAAGAAATTGTACTTAATCATCAAGAATTTGTCGGTGTGAGTCTCCGTGGTCAAGGGGTAGGATCTTGGAACTGGTTGTGTTGTCGTCTGCGGTAGTTGTCGTTAATTCTTCCATCGTCATCCATCCTTCATCATTTATCCTCTCGTTAGTCAGTGACTCACTGTTGACTGTCGTCAGTCGTTCAACTGGAGCTGCCAAGAGTCATCGTCGCCGTCATCGTGAATTTACTATTCGCAGTATTTGCTATTACGATTCTTATCTTGAACCATCCATCCTCATTCATCTTCCTCTGCCTCTAGCGTGTACTACTTCACGTCTACATTTACAATTGTTAGCTTCAGTCGGTACTTTATACTCATAGTCTTCGAGTAGTCCACCTTTAAACGACGAGACTAATTGAAGCACATAATTGCAATTACTTCACCTGCTAGGAAACTGAAACCATCTTTAACTCGCCTCAGCAGCCTCCATCATACTGTAGACCACGTCTCTCCCGAGTGTCAAAACAAAACAGTAGGCTTCAACAGTCAACTTACTAGTTTTAATTACATTAGCTGTAAATGCAACTAATTATAGTTACTTGTTTAGGTATGAACTGTGGCAAATCGTTTTATTTTTTAAAAACTACATTGAATAGATGTAACCGTTTTTGAAAGTATGGGTTGTATTCGTACGTAAAGGAGTAGCAGTGCAAAAGGATCTAAGTTCTTAACCTAGCAAGAAGTCAAACGCTTGATGTCGAAGTATTACTCTAATTTCTACATGAAGTCGACTAATATTCCACAATGACAGTATTTGAAGTAAGGGTAAAAAGAATAAGACAGAGGTATAATAGCGTGAGCAGTAAAAGGAACGAGAAGCAATACTACACTATTGTCATTGTCAGAAATATCAAGTAGGGTGGAAATAGGATTAGCATTAGTCAAGGAATACTAAACGTTTAGTATCATCTAATTACTCATAAATTAGCTACTACGTAATTACGCCGCTTAATTATATAAACAATTAAAATTTTACAGTAAGGTGAAGGTAGATACTAGTAGCAATTAATTGAACGACAGGAATAGACGGATTCTTGTTACTTCTGTGACGTGATACAATTAGTAAACTTAATAAACTGCAGTGTGGACTGAAACTGAAGTATTTCTGTGAGAAGGAAAATATTCGTAGAATTTGTTTCAATCAACAACTCAAGCATTCGTCAAAGACATCAGTTCCTTGTATCAACTAACAAATGATCCCCTCAAAACTAAAACTCTGAAAGCAGTTTCTTAAGTTATTATTTAATTAAAACACTGTTTAACACGACCAAGCAAGTTACGCAAAGCAAGTCCAAGGTACGCGACTACCAACATCTACGCTACACTTGAGACTATTGCGGTTTCCTTCGTCCTCGTTGTCAATCATAGAGGAAGGCTTAGTGTATATATAATTTCTATTCTTGGATTTCCGTGTTCAAGTTAAAAAGTGATTTCTTCATGAAAAAATTAATTTCCCCGTGGTATGCTTGTTGCGATTTTGCGATGTCCACTCTTATATACACCATCCAAGGATTTGCCATTTTTTTCTTTATTTTTTGGTGCGGAATATGGTGTGTCCATCTGATTGCCTTTTTTTGGAGGTACGCATTTTGTTTACGTTTAGTAGAATAAAGTTTTGAATATTAACTTTATTCAACGAGGTCTGTATGTTTGTATCTATATGTTGTGACTATTATTGTGTGATAAAATTTTAGCCATTGGAAGTTGAACCAGAGAAGAACTAAAATTTTAGACCCAGAAATTCCCAAGCCCGGGGTTTCCATAATCAAGCCTTTAGTTGGAGTGGATCCTAACTTACACTCTAACTTGGAAACTTTCTTCACATCAACGTATCCGAAGGTAGGTTTATTTGCTGGTGCAATTATGCATACCTTGTAATCATAAATTAAAAAGTAGTTTGGTTTAATTTAATATAATTTTACTTGAATTTGGCTGTGTAGGATATAACTGGTTGTTTTATACATTTCTGGCCATACACAAAATTGTTGCAAATTGAAATTTTTTATATTTTCAGTTCGAGCTCCTTTTCTGTGTTCAAGAAAAAACGGATCCAGCAATAAATGTGGTAAATAGTTTATTGGAAAAATATCCCCAGGTGGATGCTGGTCTTTTCATAGGTATGAATCTTAAGTTATCTTGTAGTCTGGAGTATTTCATATTTGTTTATTATACTGTCGTACTTGATAAATATTTATACAGTATATTATGTACGTAGTTAAGCTATAGTTTGCACATTTATACATGAAAAACCAGACAGGTTAGACACATATCCTTCCACATGAGAATAGAATATTTACTGTCGGAAAGGGGGAAATTTTTTCTCTTGGTGTCTGCCATGTCTGGTGGTTTTGTATGGATCGTGTATCGTGGCGTATTTTTTTTACTGAACTGAAGTGATTTTTGATTCTAAATTTCTTATGTGGTTAGGTTTAACTTTAATATTTTCGTATGTGCATTTTTTTGTTGAAAGGAGGGGAACAAGTTGGGATCAATCCAAAAATTAACAACATGCAGCCGGCATATACAGCTGCCAAACATGAGCTAGTCCTAATCTCAGATAGTGGAATCCGAAGTGAGTAATTTTTACCAGTTAAAAGTAGCTTGCATAATTACACGAATGTAGATTATATACACATATTTACCTAAATGCAATTCTATAAGTATGAAGCAACACCGGTCATTAAAAGCAATTATTCTGTTCTCTCTCATGCCAACAATTTTTTGTTCTCCTTTTAATTAATTAATTAAAGCTAGCGAGTCGGAATCCGGTTGAACTAAATAGTATTGTGTTGGATTGGCTCGTGGTATTGGTGGGGTGATTATGGGGTATGTGATGGATTTGTCTTGACATTTTAGTGAAAGATGACACTGTGATGGATATGGTTTCCTATATGGAGGATAAAATCGGGTTAGTGCATCAAATGCCTTTCGTCTGCGATCGCTCTGGCTTCCCAGCCATTCTTGAAAAGGTGAGGGGAGCACCTCTTAATGAACATTGAACAAACGTCATCAAAGAATAAAAATCTATTTCCGGTCTTTACAAACCTGTAAAGAAAAGAATGCAATAGAAAGCCTACATATTGTACCTAAACTATTTTTGTGAACTGAAAACTATTTGGCTATTTGTTCGCGTCTATACTAAGACTATTGTTATTTCAGGTTTACTTTGGCACTTCTCATGCTCGAATCTACTTAGCTGCTGACTGTGTTGGAATAAATTGTCCAACTGGGATGTCTGCTCTTATGCGCAAGAAGCTTTTGGACGATGTGAGCCTTATTTCATTTTCAACCTCAACAACCACTTATCATTCCTTCATCGTCTGTCTCTTTTGCATCTTTTCAATTTTTAACATTAGCGTTCCCGTGCTCTATATTAGCAAACAAACTTCGGGCATGGAATGGTTTAAAAAAAATTGTCTTTGGCATTTGTCTGAACATGCCTGACTTGCCGGTTGTCGATGATTTGCTTAGTTCACATGAATGAAAGTGGGAAGTAATTGCCCATGGGAATTTGACTTGAAATGGTTTTAATATCGAATAAATTTAGTATTGTACTTATAATTTCAGAGTGGCGGTATTAAAGCATTTGGATGCTTCCTGGCGGAAGATTACTTTTTCGCAAAATCCATAACCGACCGAGGTTGGAAAATAACCATATCTAGTCAACCAGCTTGGCAAAACTCTGGCTTCTGTGATATTCCCTCGTTTCAAGCACGTATTTCACGGTAAGTAAAAAATTGGAAATATGTTGTTTTCTATAATTATCATACAAATTTCTGCGTCGTTGCACAAGCAAATCCAGATATCTTCTCATATTTTATTTTTGCCATGAATGACTTATTTCATGCGTCGGAGTACAAATGGATATATTTCCTATTTTAATTTTTTTCTCTATACGTACATATTTACATAGAATAATTAGTTTATTTTTGGTACATGTCTTATGTAATTTAATGATATAATTATTCCTGGGAAAACTACATGCTGACGTTCTCAAGGAAAGTTCTCAGCTTTCGGTTAGTAGTGTTGTTTAGGAAGCGCATAATGAAACGGTGTGTAATCCGAATAAAATAAAACAAGGAGTGAGTGAATAAAAACTTGATTTTTGCCAGAACTATCTAATATTTAATCACAATCTTATCTGTGTATTATTTTATAGCTGGGCAAAGTTACGTTTTGCAATGGTCCCGTCAACAATCCTTCTGGAACCCTTCACGGAGTGCATGATGCTGGGAATATGTGCTGCCTTTTCCACAAATATTCTCTTCATGTGGGACCCTATTGTAGTCTTTCTTGTCCACTTGCTCATTTGGTGTATCACCGATTGGTTTCTTCTTCGTTCTGTCCAGGTATGTTTATTTTATTGAACGCGTAAAAGTGTAAATTCAACGCTTTAGTTTTGTCGCTTTGGGGTTAACAGTTAAAATGAAAGAGAAAATTTGATGTGTGTGATGTTCAAAAATTTCGTAATCTTGTTTTTGCAGAATGGAACCATGCCATTTACTAAATTTGAGTTTGTTCTGGCGTGGCTTTTCCGCGAGACGACTGCTCCCTTTCTCTTTATTCATGCACTGCTTTCTCCGAATATCTACTGGAGGCAGGGTTGTTACCGTCTCCATTGGGGCGGGATCGTGGAAGAAATCTCTCCAAAAATTAAATTATGAACGACGAATTACAATTATTACTACTTGCTATTCTACTACAACTAGACAATTATAACTATAATACTTGTGGCCACTCGCTACTCTTTTTTTACACATGTATGTTGTATTCTGTATGTAATATAAATTACATATTGCTGTAGCTTAATTGTCATTGGAGAACCAGTAGTAACAGTCAGGCAGGCAGGTGCAGGCAAAAAAGCATGCAAGCGCTACACACCAGCTCCGTACCTTAATTATATTGGTTATTTATTTCTACTAACTATATTATCATTGTTGTACACGAGTACAGTATAGTATGCTTGTGACAGTATATATACGTATTCATTAACAAGAGTTTTAATGACGTATTGGTATAAATATAATTATATACCTACATTATTCAAGTACACAACATTAATTACTGCTACTATATTTATAGCAAGTACCATCGTTTTTTACACTTGTGTTGACACATTAACATGCGTAGTAATTAATTAAACTAAATTATATTTTAGGTTATAGAAGGAAATATAAAAGCGATGTCTATACAGTGCAGTGGTAGGTATGTAGTAGTGTGTAGGGAAATATAAGGAGGAGCAATCCAATTTTACCTGTAATTATTTAAGATCATAGAAGCATGATTTACCTGTAGTTGTAGTCAAACATCGCAAGTTAAATAGGCAACCCAGTTCAAATTTAAACTTCAACGTAAGATTAACAGAAATCATTGAAAAAACAAAGAGCAAGAGCATCATTAGCAAATTCATTCGGGCAATTATTATAATTGATGAAGATTTGTGATTATATTTAACTACATGCTAGACACAGAAGAACCACAACGAAGACCACAGTTTTACTCGCAAAAGAATAATTTTGTTTTTTTCAGAAACTAGTAAACTNAAATTTAAACTTCAACTTAAGATTAACAGAAATCATTGAAAAAACAAAGAGCAAGAGCATCATTAGCAAATTCATTCGGGCAATTATTATAATTAATGAAGATTTGTGATTATATTTAACTACATGCTAGACACAGAAGAACCACAACGAAGACCACAGTTTTACTCGCAAAAGAATAATTTTGTTTTTTTCAGAAACTAGTAAACTCTACGGAATTTTGTGTAAGTTATCCTGTTATACTTGTGTAACACTGAGTTTGATAATTTTAGACAACTGTATACTGTAATACGATGTTTACAATATTTACCTGCTAATCTGGATCTAACTTATGTACAGTACGATCACACAAACCATCACGGATATAAATATGTATAAAATAGTATTTTAGTTATAAATTATTACCCCATAATTACTTAAACGTAAGAAATAGTTATAATCCCCAGCCACCGTTGCCAAAACATGGACTGAAAATATGATCACATCCATTAAGTAATTTGGAGTGTGTTTTACGTACTTCTAGTTCTAACTTTTAAATCTATGTCTATGGGTAAGGTATGCCACTATTTAAATTGTGTATCCAGACCAAAGGGAAGTCATTTTTACTTAAAATCAGCAAGTGTAGGAGATGAGTTTTGAATAGTGTTTCCATGTATTCCATTCCATGGTGTCAAAAAGTGGGAACGAAGTGTAAGGAGACTATGCAACTGTCGTGTGAGTGTGAGTCTAGCAAGACAAAGACCAAAGATATAAGTCGATGAAATGAGAATATAATCCCGTTATTGTCATTATTTACAAGTCCAAATCTTAAACTAAGGAATATTATATTTTTAAGTATTTAGTACAAAAAGAAAGAGAAACTTGTTACATATAGCGACTGCACTACTGCAGCTACTGCATTTTGCAGTAACTCCTGATAATATACATGCGTTTGTAAAATATGATATTATGACTATGACATCTCCTGAGCAAAGAATGAAATGAAGAAAACTGTGCGAATGGAGTTCCTATTGATTTAAAAATATCATACGTTGGTTTGAAATTTGGAGAAGCAATTGATAGTAAGTCTGTGACAAGGAAATAGTTGGCTTACCCTAAGAAAACTAAAACACGAGGAATGAGCTAAACAAAAAGAGGATGGAGTCAATATGTAAAATCCATAAGAACTCCAATGCATCTTAGGAATCCTGTAGGATTGAACAAAGCACAACTCAACTTTAAATCAATAGAAAGTGCGACATGAAGTTGCAGCTGAGCTGAAATTTATGCAAACCAGAGTTGACCTAGCTTGTATGGGGAATGTGTGACAGGGTACCCTAAGTGTGACACCCTCCTTTATTTTAAAAAGGATTTTTTAAAACATTAAAGTATAATATATGCAGATAGTTCATTGTGCATTATATGCAATCTACCCAAACATAACTTTGATTTGTATTAAGCTTCCTTTATTACAATAAAGGAGGGTGTCACACTTAGGGTACCTTGTCACACTTAGGCGCGTTCCCTCTAATTGGTAAATAGTATAAAGAGGCAGATCAGAACGTTTCTAGTTATGCTGTTTCAAGTTTGTTGTAGCAGTTCAAATTAGGTCATTATTGTATATTGAGAACTTCATAGGTATACATTTAAAATAGGAGTAGTGACCGGAAGACGAACGAAAGGGCAGGGAGTTAATATTAACCAAAAACTACGAGAACTTGTGGTGAAAAAGAACTTAATTAAAACATCTGTTTTGTTATAATTCTTAGTATGTATATCTTTTCGTCTTTGTTTTGCTATTGTTATTAAAATTATACATACCTGGTACTTTGTTGATATAGTTTCTTAAGTAATCACTAGATTATTCGTATCGTAGTTAAAAGTAGTGAGTAGTGATGGAGAAAACAGGATTATACATGGGAAAATATAATTTGTTATTGCGTTAGAGCGTAAACTGTCAGTGTTAATTATAAAGGTAATATAATTTACTAGATTAATTCAAGTAGATATTTACGTAAAAACGATTGATCTCATGCGCACACCTATCCGGCATCTGTCTTTTTGTTGTTCGTTGTATATACGTATCGTTGTTATTATTCTGTAATACTGGAATGTTGAATGATATGGCGGAGGACGATGTCTTGGGTTGGATATCGTGCCACAGTATTTTGTATAATTAGCTATAATATCGTTATATTCATCGTAGAAAACTACAGAAAATGGTCAAGAGTCCATATTAATTAATTATGTTCTGTAAAATACTTAAAATGTCAACTTAATCCTATTGTACATACAGGTACGTCGCCGTAGCTGTTCGTAATTGAACTTATTACGAACACACATGATAAATAGGCACCTTATAAAATAGCCAGAAATAATTAGCCAATTGTTATACAGCTGCGTTACGCTTTTACTTCCGATTTATTTATGTTGCTTTGAGCTCGACACCGATTCGATCGATTGTTACTCCACACTACTTTAATTTTCTTCGTACGTGCATCCTTCTACATATTTACCTTCCATCCATCTTATGCATATCGATCGAGGGATGGATCGTAAATCCATGATTAAATATAAGTTAAATCAGAAACGGGACGCAGACGAGAACGCAGCTGTTCCAAAGATCTAGATATATTCCATTTCCAGTGTACTTTTAAAAGTACATGTGAGAAGTGAAACATGGATTTCAGCTGTAGTGCACGAACACGAACATAAGGTCACAAACACAAGCCAAGTTGTGCTGACAGACTTCGGTATTAATAAATTATGCAATCACAATTTGGTTTTTTTGCTTTCCGAGTCAATTTCCTCTCAGTCGTATAATTACATTGTCCATAATGTGGAACCTGTCAAAATCAATATTTATGTATTGCCATTATCACAGACACACGATACGACACAAAATCGCATACCTCTGCCTTTTCGTTAATGGACTCGTAATTCCAGAATGCAAAAGTTTTTACTTCCAATGTTTCAAAAGTGTCAAAAAAATATTAGATATACTTAATGTTAGTAATTGCATTCAAAATATCACCTCTTTCGAAAATGCATAGGTGTAGATTTTGAGGTTTACAAAGTTGCAATACTTCATATGGGGTATTTGACATTTTTAAAAAGAATTTAAAACATACTCTTTTTACGCGAAAAGATTAAAGGAGATTTGTTGATTTACTCCAATCAGGATACAATTATTATAATTACGTTTTTGACAATATTTTTGCAATTCTTACCCTTTACCATTGTTAGTTATGGGTTATGCCATATGGTACAGTGATAATTTTATTTAAATCTTCTCTTTGCCTTTTAAGAATTAGGTATATTACATTGAAAATTTGGGCTTGCACCTTTGCCGAATTAAAATAATATGCAGAATAATTACCACAGTAATAATCATTGGTATTAGCATGCAACCTCAAACCGATTTATCAATTTATGATCTATACGGAGTTCAACGGTTTATTAAATAAGAATAATTTTTCCGCTCGTGACAAATAAATTGAACAGATGATCAGGATAATAGATATGACATGTGCCAGCCACCTTGCATGGGTATGGGCTTGCTACGTATAAATATGTGAGTTATAAGTAAATAGTAGTGACTAGTCTGTTCGACTGAACTTTATTTCAATTTTTAAAGCATACAATATCATTTAATTACTACTAAATGTCTGTGAGTACTGCTGTTTGTGGTATTTGTTGAAAAACTCACCCTCGTTCTGTACTCAAATATATGTATAATGATAACGTATATTAAAGTATCATACACACATTGTTGGTTGAAGAAATAATTTTTTGTACCTATGTCGATATCAGTACTATTATTGTCGTTATTATTGGTGATTCTTTGGTTATTATAGATGCTTTGACTATAAAATGCTACCTTTACATATTTAAGTAATTATAGCAATAATGTTGTGCTTGCATGTACAAGCACTTATTATGTCCTCGGTAAAATGGCATCTGAAAAAAAATTTTTTGTGCCACATTATATTATAACTGGTACTTGTAACTCCAATGATTGATGAACTATGAAATGTACACAACCTACTTATCTAATATTCACTATTAATTAATAATGAATATTTATTTAATATTTTTGCTGCGATTAAAAGTCAAGATAGAGATCGATTAGTGTCTCCACTTTTTCAGTTCTTATAAAGATGTACGTTATGCTTTGTTCAAAAATTATTTGATTATTATATCGATTACCTCATAAAGTTATTTTTTAATTTTGAGCGTCTACGCGGCTGAACTTGCAAATTGTAAAAACCATGTTATGCATTCTTAATCCAAGAAAGAAAGGTAACCACAAACAGCTAGTAATGATAGAAACTATTACTTAAGTACTAAGACCTAACCATAGTGCTAATATTTGGTCTGAATTTTATTTTTACAAAACTTGAATTGTGTAAGGAGTATTCGAAAATGGGTTAATTCAATCAGGATGTACATTTGTATGTCCGTATGTCTTTTTTGTGGGCACTGGATGAATGTGTTGTGGTACTTGTGTACCATTCATCTGTGAATCTGTCCTTGTAACTTTGTTTACAGATCTCGATTCTTTATATCGCCAGTGCCAGAAATAATTCCAGAATACAAATCATTATTAGTTACATTTAATTTTCGAAAGTAATTTACTGACGGATTGGCAATATTGGTATACCTAATTCGTTAGAGTAAAAAGATCCGCTGTTTTTTGTTTGAGAGAGAGAAACTTCAATAAGCCACTGTTACACAATTGTAATAGCCTCGCGACTCAGTATATAATACAAAACATTTTTAATTTATGGTTAAAGTAGTTTTGATCGCAGTCGTTTTGGTATTTAACCCATTTTAATTCAACCTATCAATTAATTGCAAAAACCGTGATCTGTACGTTTAATGAACTTATCTCATCAAAATATAATATCAAATCGACGCTACAATTATTTTGCACTGGTACTAAATGCTACGATGCTATAGAGATACAGACAAACAATTACAAAGCAAATCAAAGAGGGTTTGTTCTTGAAGTCTTGAATGAAATGAATTAGGATGATTTTGAGGATTGTGTGTTTGATCGAATACCCGTTGCGTATTGTTATCGTTCGCGTACTTAATTGAACAGTTATAACTTCACAATATTATTGTTACTATTACGTGTGTTGTTAGTATCACACACTATTACGCAAAACTATTATCACAGTGATGCGTGAACTGAAACTATTCTTGTTCTATGTTCGTAATTAATTATAATTATTTGACTATGTAATTCATTTTTGAATTTAACTTACGTGGCTCAAAATTCAGTACATACGCAATGACGCACTGTAGGCCTATTCATGAAATAGAAACGCGGATTCTTCGCCCTGCTAATGCTAACTACCTATGTACAATTTCGCCATTTCCATAAAAGAAAGGAAAATAACTCCGTTAAGCAAATAAGGAACATAAGCCTATGAAAGACATTGACATCACACCACTTCCAGCTTTGATTTATTAAAGTATTTACCTACTTAAGTCGTATTGAGTATGAGTTTAAAAGTCAGTCACGAATTATTTTTTAGTATTTCTGTCACTCTGAAACTCATTTTCGCTTAAATACTACAGTAAGAAAAATGTTACCTGCAAAACAAAACTTTCTGAACTTGAGACCTGGAGTAAATACACTAGAACTTCTTCTTTGTTACTTCCATTTCTTTGAAGTTTAAAGATTTAATAATATTGATAATTCTGTATCTAGATTCCTGTTTTCTTTGTATTGCTGTTGTTTTGCTGTTCATTGTTTTTTATAACGGTAAAATTAGCACTCATTATTGTTCCATTTGTCTTTATATATGTTACATTAACTTTGGTACAATTAAGTCAGCAATACTCGCTGACTACGAAAATTGATTCCACTTTCAACTTTAACCAATATAATGGTTGAATATAATCCTTCTTTATTCCAGCAATTATTCATAGTATACATAGTAAGTACAAGCTTGTATCGATGCTTGTGTACTGAAACTGCTATTTGTAATTTTTGTATGCACCTACTTCTAATTTCTACCTGTTGGCGTTCTTAAATTTTTTAAGTGTTTTATTTTCCCGTATCAAATGTACGAATGTGTAGTATCAATGTACTTATTTATAATCATTTTAAAAACTTTTTGATTCCAGTTGTTATGAAACACTTAAGCATTGATATTATATTACATACTAGGATATTAAGCTGAATGTCCTTCTCTACTGGATGTGTAGATGGAATTATTTATACTTTTAGGAATAGGTTCACAGGAAATCGGGGTTTTGATTTCCGATAAAAGAAAAATATGAACTTTAATATTAATTAGTATTAACTTGGGGTTCATGCTTGCGTTTCAAATTTTAAGTGCTACGGCAGTACTACTGTACCGTCGCCTTCGTGTGCAATTAGAATTATGTATAACGTAAATTACCATAGGTGTACAAGGTACCTATTTGCTTGTCGTCGTTGAAGTTCCGAAATATGTGCATTAGACCCCTTAAGCAGAATGTTGATGTTGTTCTCTTACGCTAAGCAATCACTATGCTCAGAACAGGGCCTAATGTGTTTAACATGTTTCGGAACGTCAACCTCGTTGTGCATCCTGTCAGTATGAAACGTAACCAAATTAAGTAATAAATTAAAGATTTAATAATTACTGAAACTAGGAAGATCACAATGACCACAATCATAATGCTAGAATAAAAATGATGTAATTAAAATGCAAAGTCATCAAAATAATAGAGGTTTACAATATCTTGCTACTACTGCCTATAACATACTCAAAGTCTCTGTAAAAATACATAGCAGTAGTCAAGCAGTAATTAAACAGCAACAGCAGTAGCAATATATTGCGTGCCCTGAATGTAATTATTATCCAACCTACCCATGTGAAAAAATATTTACGTTAGATTCTGAATTCTGAATGGGAAATGAAGGACTTGAATACTTATTTGAGGGGTTGTGGGATTAGCGAAACGCATTTGATCTGAAGAAAAAATTTAGATGTTATAATTCGGTTATATTTTTACTTGTGAAGGTTGCAATTAGGTAACAGATTACTTAAATTAATTTGGCAACTTTAGTAGCTAATGGTGACTCGTAATAGTGATGCTGCTATTTCTTTAGATTGTACTTTACTCTTACACACTTACAATACGGTGTTGACTTTAGGTATGTATCCGCTCGGTTTGCAAAGCACAAAAAATACTTGGTAGGTAATCCAAAGCAAGATTAGAGGGAATATAAGTAGGTAGGTACTTTTGTTTATTCTCTTTTGCTAATTATAGAATCTGATTACACGATGAAAACAGGTATGCAAATTCTAAATGTTTAATACAGTCGTGAGGTCACTTCATTTTATATCCAACACGTTTTCTTATCCCTCTAATATTAGTTATACTCGAATTCTAATATTCTAATTTTTTATATACGTAATTACATATGTCAGATAATTCTTTTAAAATTTCAAAAACACCTGCCGTTTTTCGTGAGTACTGACATTGACATGACTCAAATAATCGTATTAATAATTATATAAGAAAATCTGCCCTTACTGATACTTACTAACTATATCATACTGTGTATCTTTGGATTTTATTTTGCCGTGCTGAAGCACCGCAATTTATAGTTGGTTATCAATAATCTTTACTTCAACGTGGAGCTCCTATTTCAAATCCTCAAAAATTAGTACGTATGTATACCTACATATTTATGAACTATAACGTATTTGATTATACATAATGTGCTGTACAAAGGAAATTGCGATAGCTTATATTTTATTAACGCATGAATACATTATGTGTGTAAGTAAGCAATTCCGAAGTGAAGGGAGAAATATTGGTTATGTCTCTTCTAGTCTTGACTCGTATTTATGCAATTAGAAGAGCCTATTTTAATTTTGCTGTCCCCAGTTAACTATTTTCAAAGAAAAAATTCAAATTGAAATGCTTACGACATAATAAATTAGTTCAGGTTAATTGTGAAGTGTAATAAATTCTTGAACGTAATAATTATAATGATTTAGGTCGTATGTACGTATGCATAATTAGTTGTAGGAAATTTATAAAAAATGCTTATACAACGTTAACTAAGCTACGAGTAATAACGAAAGTCAGACACATGAATGATATATAATTTAAGCAAATAGTTAAGTGTAAGTGAGTAACAATAATGAATAACTACAATAATATGTAATCATCACTCTATGCATCATAGAAATATTAACGTAAACGTCAGACCACAATCGCAATTCGCCATGGTTAGACTTAATAATTTAATAAGAAAATCAAAACAAATAATAATTACTAATTAATTGATAATTACTTATGTATTGTAATATATAAATGCGATTGCATCTATATGTAGCCACTATTTGAAATAAGACCATTACGGTAAGGTAAGAATTTAGTAGAAGAAAATGGCTCATGAACCTGGTAATTGCTGAGGAAGATATTAATGAAGAACATTTTGGCAATATTGTTTCAAATTTTAAAGTTAAAAATCAAAATCAGCATGGACAGTGAGGATGATTTTAATAACACAAAAACCAAAACAAACTAAATTTTGCCCAATACCAGCGCCGGGCAGGGTTAAAAAGATAAATTACGTATATATAATTAATTACTTACAAGGATACAAAAATAAAAGATGATAATTACTCTAAACAGCAGAACAGATATGGTATTGTATATTATACGAATGGTACATGGGAACCAATCCAAACCAATATAAAGTGGTAACTATACATGAATTATTGCATTATAATTATAAGTACGTTAAGTAGCGATGTAATGAACTAAACATAATATTGATAATTGATTGACTTTTCAGTTTTCGCTATCTTTGCGTACTCAACAGTTCAACACTCAATATGTCGTAATACTTCAATATTCCATTTTTTTGTTACATCCTACCTTTCGAAGGGAAAGATTAAGTAAGTTAATTAAGAAGTACCTTAACCTTAATGTAGCTACTACAAATGTGCTGAAAGTTGAGTTATTTCTGTCTTCTTTTTTATTGCATGAAAATTGTCTTGCTTGTTATGTACTGTCAACCCAGGAATATACACTACTACGATTTGTGATGTTTTGCCGTTATAGCTATTATGATAACTTGGTACTTGAATGAAAAGATTTATGACATAATTACTTATTGTCAATAATTATTTGATGAAGTCACTAAATAAGAATAAACAACAATATAATAAAAAGGCAATTTTGTTATTTAAAAGAATGCAAGCAAGCAAACACAATGAAATAAAATAATAAATGATAACATAAATACTGAAATGTATGTATAATGTACGGGATCATAATTTAAGGAGCATATATTCAGCGTTCATAAATTCATCGAATTTGAAAGTTTAACTGATGCTTTGATAGTTTTTTTATTTATATTAATTCTTTAATGTGCGCACAAGAATAAGCCAAAACAAAAAGAGATAAGTTAGTGGTAGAAAAATAAAAGGTAAGTTACTTAAATATAACAAGAACCATCGCGAAGGGTTGAGAAAAATGTGGATTATACGTATCCGAAATTTGAATATAATTAATTGAACTCTGGTTCTACAATATGTAACATGATTCACAATATTCTCATATATTATATGATATATTCTAATACAAAAGTCGTACACCCCACGGTACTCACTTTGTCTCAGAGCTTGGGATCGGTAAAATACCTCAAAAGTTGAGATCTTCGTAACTACGCATCGCTACATATTCCTGTGACAACACGTTGAGATATTTTAGCGATTGCAAACTCAGACGAAGTGAAAACCGTCTGGTGCACGGCTAATGTTGGTACTTAATTACTTTTAGGCTTTAATATAATAGTTGATTACAATCAGAAGACAGAATATTTTGATTTCTTTATATAGGGTATCAGGATCAACGCTATCCTACCCATATCTAACTACTGATTATTGATCGATTATTTTAAACTTATGATAATATAATTATATTATAGTTTCATATTTTGATAAGGGTAATTTACACCGACATGGAGTGAATTTTCGTTTTCCAAATTTCTCGCTCTAAACTGTAGCATTTATTTTTTTACATCCCGCTTAATGCCTGTGCATTTGGGGATCTATGTAGTTTTATGTTTGCTTCTACACATTGAGGTTTAAAAATCTAATGCCCACTCATTCTCAGCGACGAATGCATCGACAACTTCTTTCATGGCATAGTTAGGAATTAATTGGTCAGCGGTCAAGTTTACTCTGGTAATAGGATCAAAGTGCCCAACTCTCATCAGATGCTCTTCGATGTCTTTTCTCTCGTAGGTGATTCCGCTTGGGGTAACTACGGGATCTCGAAGGATTTCGAAGGATATTTTCCCGCACAAGTAATCTGGGATCTCACGCTTCTGTTCAATATTTTCAAATAATATTAGTTATTGTTATTATAATATAATTATAATATTAGAATAGTATACGTAACCAAACACTTTACATAGAAGCTTGAAAACTATACATGCAGAAACACTCAACTCACCCTGCGCCTTTCATCAAGGGAGGCAAACATTGAGTTCAAATCTGCCATACAATTATCTGCAAATTGTTCCACTGATTTATATTTTTCTTGAACGTCAGCATCAACGGGATCCGTCCCTTTAGATACATTACACTTTTCCCTAATATCGTCCAACTACATAATGAGCAAGAAGGAGTATCAACAAGATGTTCATTTTCAAAGCTACACTCGCTTAAATGTTCCGCTAAAGCCTTAAAGATGCTATCGGAATTTTCAAATTCTGGATTCCTTGTCGCATACCTTTCGATCACGATCTTCACGAATCAGCTTAGATAAATATCCTTGAAGTTCTAATTCTTCAGAAAGACGTTTCTCTTCTTGGATTGAGAAACGACGTTTTCTCCAATTGCGAAGCATCTGTGTCATTTCGTCGCCATAATTCAGTCTTTAATAAAAACCAATTAAGAGAATCAAAGAGGATAATACACATTCTCAGATCAGTAGCCAACAACATTAGTTTCACGAAGTTAGAAACTAGATATTTCATTGCATCTACCTTTGTTCTTTAGCTAAGTCAATGGCGCGCTGAAGATGTTTGACTCCATCATCCAAATTGTCCGTTTCACACATTGCTTGACCCATGAAAAAATGTCCCTTAACACACGCTGGATCTAAATCTAGAGCAGCCCGACAGTCAGCAACGACATCCGGGAATCGATTCAACCTAAACCGAATTTGATTAATGGCAGGATTAGCTCAGGCTAAAAAAGGGATACAAAGGCACAAAGGCGTTCGGAGTGGAAGTAGAGGTGATAATTCGATTTCTTATTTTTCTTACCTAAGACCAGTAAGAGCCCGATTTGTATAATATTGAGGATTGGATGGATTTCTCATGATGGCGTTTGTGTAGCACTGCCAGGCTTCATCATACTTTCTGTTCGCAAAAAACCGATTCCCTTTTTCCTTCATCTCAACATCATTGAGGAGACCTCCGTACGATCGTTTCTTCCCTTGGCTCATAATTATAAACTACTGCAATAACAAAAACGCCGAATTCGTAAGAACATAACCAAGCAACAATTTATATCATTCCTCTTCACATCCACATTACCAGTCTGAAGTGCGTGAACGAGGACACTTCTATTAGGATTCCCACTATATAAACTTATTAGGTCTTTAGGTCTCAAGAGAAATCTCAGATGAAGCTATTTATCCATAGCACATTGTACTAAAGTACATACTTTTGCTGGTTTTAATTTATGAATGCACTAAAATTGCAATATATATGAACGTACTGCAAGCTGCGAGAGAAAATAAGTCAATAAAGAAATTGTATTCGTAGTCAGAGTTTTAACATTTCACAGACGGAGGCAGTAAATGATAAACAACCAGAAAAAATGCTGTCTTGTGTTCAAGTATAGATTATGACAGTAAAAGAACGGTAGCACAAAATACCTAGCAAACTGGTATTACGCCAAACCTCGTAATTAGTTTGATTTATCCAAATTTTCTGTAATTGTTCTGAAAAAAACACCAAAGTGCTTGAGCTTGATGACCTTCGACTTACAATATATGTTAATATTCGGGAGTAATCGTAACTATAAAGACCCCAGAATATTTTTCTTGTCAGTTCTTGCTTATAGTGGTGCAAAATAAGGTATTGTCGACGAATATGTATTTCGGGTAACAATAACAAGTATATACAAAGGATAATATGAAAAACAGTCAAAGGTAACTTACATTTAAAACTTTCCAAGCCGGAAAAAATTAAGTGGTTCACGCTGACACACAAAATTAGATTTTATACGGATCTGCTGGATTATGATTATAGTTCGAATAATTACAAACCAGGTTTCCTCAGATCGAAAGAAAACAGTCAATATTCTCAAACTATTCACGTCATAAGGTTCAGACTGGAATCATAATTTGATTTCAGACTGGTATCGCTAAGGTGAGCCCCAAATTGCTGACCTCCGTCTTTTAACTCTGGTGCATCTTATGTGGTTATAGTCAATTGTATAACGCAACTTTCATCTAAAACTGTTTGGTCAAATCTTGGATTCAGATAATTATATGTGCCCGTCAGATCTTGTGATTTCTTCCTCGTTTAATTTCGTTTTCCCACAAGGTAGGAGACGTCCTTTACCTACAAAAACCAGGTCAATCAAAAATAAAATTTCAGGTAAGGAAATTTTAATCATCCATTTCCACATACAGACGATTGTATTACCATTGAAATACAGCACGATGGTAACGATTTACGAATTCGTAATTACAAATTACAATTAATACTAACACCAAAACAATTTCAACAGGTCCCTCGTATACAACTCATAATTAAATCAACAACAGAAATATATAAACTACCATTCACCAACGCACACTAATTGAAGTACCTTTTCTATTTTAATTTCCCCAATCATGCAGAACGCATGACATTAATTAATATAATCGATAATTGTAGCAAGGAAAGAACGAACGTGTTACATAAATAAAATATTGCATATAATTATATATTTATGTAAATCCTTAATTGGACTACGGAAGGCAGTAAAAATAACTTATATGTAACAATGTAACCTACAACCCCGAAGCAACGCCCGAAAATGAAAGATTCAAAATTCACTGTCAACTATAATTTTGATTTGACTCTGACACTGATATCTGAAAGAACTCTGAACACAAGTATCTAATTGACAATAGATAGATACAAGGCCAAACGTCAAACGTAGACAAATAACTGATAATTACAAGGAACGGACGGAACAAATTAAAAGTTAAAAGTTTGCACCTCGTCAGCCACTAAATTACTGTCTAACAAACGTTAACAAAGTAGCTTTTATCAATCATCCTAAAATAATTCATCTTAACAACTAATAAGTTTCTTTATAGCCACTACTGAGACTACTGAGTACGAATAAAAATAAGTGAATATGACACGATTTCAAAACTGTATACGTGAATGTTGAACTTACAAGATGAATTAAGTAAAGGCATTCGGATTTTGAACATAAACACCAAACCCGAAAGGTGAAAGGGAAGGACAAAAAAATTAACTTCTTAAATAACTACCGTTTTGAGCAAATTAAAGATTACAGTTGACAGCCAGTTACCAGTTATCACTAGAACCGTGAACGATTATACGTAATACCTACACGATAAGGATAACATTTATTTTGGCAAAATATGCGAGGAATACTTTCCCCTTGCGAACGCCTACTAATCAACCATGAACAAATGTCAAGTAAGAAAAGTATATGAAAAAAATGTATTTAATACAATCAGAGATACGATTCATAACAAAATCAAGAATCAGCCTTATCTCACAACCGCTGACCGATTATCAATTATAGATTACCGCGATTACAAGAACACATACCACTACCAAGAGTCTCAGTTCAGGTCAGGAAACAGTCACCAATCAACAAATTATGAACTTTATGACGAATGAGAACAGAACAGGCTTTGGTAACAGGCATAAAATAAAAGTGCAGTAACGGTGGGACTTTTAATATTTAGAATTAATTATAATTAATTATAAAGAGTTAACTCACTACCATCAACAGTAATTATGCAATTACAGTAGCGGCTACAGGCTACAGCACAGCTACACAAGTTGTAGAAAAGGCAGTACGGTAACAGTAACAGTACTAATTAGCAATGGCACGAGGGTCACTCACAAAAAACGCAACTTGTAATAAACAGGAGATATTTCTTTGAACGTATAGTGCGAATTTATTTTTGGAAACGTTTCAACCCAAAATTACGGATGACCCTATAAGCAGTTGTCAGTCAGTGTATAATCAATTGTCGGGGTCGACTACACTATCTTCACCAAACCAGACTACACTACTACAACTACACTGACTACACTACACTATATGCAAGGCAATGCAAGCCAAACTAAACTTTGTTTGTATTTTGTATTAGATAGACTAGGACTTACGATAAAGGTAAGGTGTAAGGGGGGTACGAGTTTGTAAGAAACTCGGTGTAAATGTAAATTCCAAAAAAAACAATACTTACTTTGACTGACTTTGACAGCGTAATAAAAATAAAAAGGAAGGACTAGCGTATAGACCAGTTCGGGAGCCCGTTCAAGGATATCTTGATACAGATTTTTACGGCAAAACACACCTGGTTGGTGGGACTCTTCATCGTTTCTTCCAGTATGGTCCACGTCCACAGGTCCACTATGGCTTACTATGTTACTATTGCTCATTGCCCTTCGCCCTTCACAATGTTCACTGTTCACATTCACAATATGTGCAACTGTTATGCCTATATGCCCGTTGTCATATATTCTTATAGAGTATGGAGTATATAGTATATATATGGAGTATGAGTATGGATGGACTGACACTGAGGAGGGAGCAGCGAGCAGTGAGCACTGAGCAGTAGTGAGAGCACTGTGAATGTGAATATGCCTCTATGGAGCATACCAGAACGAGCACACTAGCGACTAGCGGAGTGCACTACTGAGTGCAGTGCCAGTACGCAGTGTATACGCAGTACGCTCAGTGCTCAGTACCTACGCTGTATATTATGTTATGCTTGCGTGTGCAGTTTGCAGCATTGAAAATTATTGTAATGAAACCTTGAATGTAACTCAGAACCCAGTAGGTTTAAATGCGCCAACCCTTCAGTGGACGAGGCACGAGGCGAGGGAAGATCATCGAAAGACATGCGGTCCGAACTCCCGTGGAAATCAAGGCACAACAAAATTCCAGCACCTCCACATTAAAGTCACATTTAAAGTACCTGCATTTCCTTAACTTACCTGTGGATTAAAATCAAAGCTGTTGATATAAAGAAAGACAAAATTTTAATTCTTACTAAATGCTGAATGCTAAACACCCAAAGCAAAATTGAATTGAAGAAGAAAGATCCACTAGAACCGAGATAGACAAATCTAGGAAACAGTCTTTTATGTAAGTCATAAGTTGGTTACTACTTCATACATTATTTAATTAATGGCTAGATTTTAGTAGTAATTAATTTAAATATGCATTCCAGCTGTGAGCTAATAAAAAAAATTCTTTCGCGTGTAATTGATCTTTATCTTGTTGCTGATGGACAAAAGATAATGGCGAATGAAAATATGGCCATGGAGACGGATGTGGTAATTGAAAAGGCGGATATTGCTCGACTTTCTGCAAGATTTATACCGGAAAGTTCGGAAAATGGGGAAACGGATCATCCTCCAGTAGATGTCCCGTTTGATATTACCGTTGAGAAACTAGAAGCTGTTTTAAATGCCCTCCTACCTGAGGTATGTTAATTTGATATTGTAATTCATACTTTATTCTTGATTATTGGAAAAATACAGTTTTTTGCATAGTCATTCATCATTCTTGTGTATTGTGAACGTTTTGATGCGTTTGGATTTCTGTTTCTTTTATATTTTTCGGATTCCATTTTGAGAGCTTTCTATTAATGCAAAATGACGATTTTTCTTTTACAGGAAGAAAGGGAGTTGAATGCAAAGTATGCTTTTTATGTTAATGGCAAAGAGCTGAGAAAGGGTTTGCTGGATGCCTTTCCAGAGGGAAAGTTGCACGATACCGAAAGCTTTGTAGATATTCAATATCATCCTCAAGCACGATTTCGAGTACGAGGCATCACTCGCTGTGGAGGGTAAGAAGGAGGAGGATTCTGAGATTAATTATTGCAGTTATAATCATGACTAATTTTGTAGCGATTATATTTTCACAAAGCGAAACAGAAGTTTACAGTGTACAGTGTAATATCTGAGAAAAATACGAACGTTAGTTTCAATTGAATTGAAGTGTAAAATGGTCACTATCTTTTTAAGTTTACAAATGGATAAATGATGTTTTTTTTGTTGCTGTTGTAAATTTTTAGTTCACTTCAGGGGCATATGGAAGCTATTCTTACAACTGCATTTAGTCCTGATGGCAGAGGTTTGGCAAGTGGTTCAGGCGATGCCACCGTTCGACTTTGGGATGTGGACACCAAAACTCCCGTAGCCAAACTTGAAGGTGAAGCTGAACAAGTGTTTTTATAATAATGTAAATCGATTTAAACTATGGAAGAGATTTATAGTTCAGGCTGTGAATTTAGGGCACAAAAAGTGGGTGCTAGTTGTAGAATGGTCACCCCTGGGAAGAACGCTTGCATCGGGAGATGCTGAAGGTGTTGTCAATATCTGGGATGGGGAATCAGGAAAATTAGTTCGAACTCTCAAAGGTCATAAGGATGCTATTCGCGGCCTGGCCTGGCAACCACTTCATCTTTGGAGGTATTATCAAATAATATGCTTATAAGAACCCGAACTTGCCTTTGGTTCCATCTATGCTTTTACATAATACCTGCCTACTACATACATGACATAATATGAATTTTATATTAAAGTATTTCGTTGTTGTTGAATGAATTTCTAATTTTTACATTGTTACCTTTGGGAATACGAATAAAGTGTGAAGGACGTACGACAACTTCTAGCTAGTGCCTCCCAAGATCAAACATTACGGATATGGAACACAGCGTTTGGTAGTACTGTGTATTGCCTAAGTGGTCATACAGGAGCCTTAACATGCTTACGTTGGGGTGGGAATAATTATATTTACTCTGCGTCCTATGACAGGACGATAAAAATTTGGAACAGTGAGGACGTAAGTTTTGTATATGATTAAATTGTATACTACCTAATTAAGTGATAGTAATTAGTCCTGCGTTTATTTTCCTGTACATTTTTGCTGTCTATGGGATTGGAGTTTCTTTAGAATTTGATGATAAATGATTTAATCATATTTCAGGGTACATTACATACAAGTCTCACTGGACATGCTCATCGAGTTAATACCATGGCTCTACGAACAGACTACACTGTGAGAACAGGATGCTACTCTGTTGAAGATGCCGTAGAGTCTAGATTAGATCTAAGTACTGTAGGTGAGTCTGAATACCTAATTACTTATTCATGATTGCCCTTACCTTGTAGCTATGGTTTATTCAGTTAACTGACCACATTCTTAGTTAAATTGAGACTATTTTATTTTGTTGTTACCCAAGACTTACAAGTGGCCATTGACAAAGCGAAGCAGCGGTATGAATCAGCTGTTGGGAAAGGCAAAGATCGTTTAGTAACTGGATCCGATGATACCTGTTTAATGTTATGGAATCCCCTAATGAAAAGGCCATTAGTAGGTTCGAAAAGCAAAAAGTTCTACCCTAACCGTATTTTTTATTTACAACAGTGTATTAATCAAGTTATGATTAAGCAATAATAATATAATATTTCTAATCTGATTGACTGTTTTGTATGTGAAATTCAGCCAAAATGACAGGACACAATGCTGTTATCAATGAAGTCAGATTTTCCCCTGATGGAAGATTAATTGCTTCAGTAGCGTATGATCGTGCTGTTAAAATATGGAACGGAGAAACTGGAGTGTATGTTATGTTACTTTGTAATTTTAACTAGTAACTTTTACTCATGTAAAAATCTGATGCACAGAAATGCATTAATATATTTGCTTTGTATTTTTACTTGTAGGTTTATGATCACGTTTCGAGGGCATGTTCAACGAGTGTATCAAGTTGCGTGGTCTGCAGATTCAAGACTACTTGTTAGCAGCAGTAAAGATTCCACTTTAAAATGTAAGTTCAAACTTGATATCTTAAAATTGTTTTTAAAGTAAATTGCTGTGCGTTTTGGATGTTATACACGCAGTACAAACTGATAATGTTTTTTAAATTCCCAATTAGTATGGAGCATCGAGTCGAAAAAATTGGTATTTGACCTGCCAGGTCATGCAGATGAAGTATTTGCTGTGGACTGGTCTCCAGATAGCAAATTTGTAGTGTCTGGTGGCAAGGACAAAGCATTGAAATTGTAAGTTTGGTGTAGGTGTGTTTTAAAATATTAGCGGTATACCCTCTGCCTTACAGATCTTACAATTTTAGTTCTTACAGTCACGTTGGCATGGACACTCGCTACAACTCACCACACGTTTCCATGCCAACGTGAGTGTACGAACTGAAATTGTAAGATCTGTAAGGCAGCTATTATCTAGGGTTGTTGTTGTTATACTATTAAGATGATTAACACAGTTATCTAATGAATTGGAGTAGATGAAATTTTGTACTATTGAAAGTATAATACAAATTCTTTTTAAATTTCAACAGGTGGTGTCAGTAAAAATGAAGTGTTTTCATCCCACTGATCTCAAGTTCGTATTTCATCCGACGAAGCGACCAGTAATCCACAGCATTCGATTCAAAAATTAAAAATGTTTTATTACCTAAAGGAATCAATAAATTACATTTTTTAAACATCGTTACAAGTTAAGAATAGGAATTATTGAACATTTATTTGTACTACTTTCTTGTAATATATTAAGTAAGGTTTATAGTAAGTAAAGTATATATGTACGACATACCTGACAACCTTGTGGTTCGTCACGTTACATATCATCCTAAATATATAACTTGATTCGTAAATGATAGTTCTATTCGCGGTTTAAAACCAAGCCCGTGATTAAACTTATAAAGTACCGTATTCATATTCGTTTATTCATATACGTAGTTTCTCCGGGTTTCTATTTTTCGTTGCTAGGCGTAACTTTTTATCCACCTTAAATTCTACTACTCCCTTTTGATTTTAGCCTGTGATCGTGGTAAAAAAAACCGATGCTGGGTGCTTTTTGTAGTTCTTTAGTGGAATAGTGCTTTTTTTAATGCATTTTTATTTTTATTTTGTATTTTTTTAACATATTTTTTGTTATTTTCTTGCATTTCTGTTTATTTGGACATTTAAATTCGAATATTACCTTGACAACTGTCATTTTGGCAGCGAAAACCTATTAAAAAAGCACTATTCCACTAAAGAACTACAAAAAGCACCCAGCATCGGGTTTTCCGCTACCAATTACTTTGTGGAACGTAAGATTAATTGAGCATTATTAGTGGTATTCCAAGCTACTGCAATTACAATAGTTTTGTATAATTGGAAAAAAATCACACCCTCATTAGCGATTTATTCATTTTGGCTTCTTGTAAAAAAGTACATAGTACATTGCATTTTTGTCCATTGCATCAAAGCTCTCTGACCCATGGGAATAGAGATAATTTGGGTCAAAGATAAAAACTTGACCCACAAATTACCACCCAAACTTGGTATCTTTGACACAAATTATCTCGATTCACATTGGTCAGAGAGCTTTGATGCAATGGAACAAAATGAACAGCATAAAAAACTGCACTAAGTACTACAATTTCATAATTTTACAACACAAAAAATATTTTGGAGTCATAGATCCCTTAGGTCAACTGCCAAACTTTGACCCCAATTGTCTCGACTCCCATCGGCTGGATTTTTTGGTGCCATGGACAAAAATGAACAGCGTCGTCAAAAACTGTACCTGTTGGTACACATTTTCGTCCAACTAATAAGAGTGAATTGTACATACATACTAATTTAGTTAGGCGGGTTGCCATGTCTTCCCGGAATTTGGAATTTTTCCCAAACCTTTTTGCCCAAAATTCCCTCAAAAGTAAACTCCCAAGATGCCGGGAATTTTCCTTTTTTGCCCAAAATTCCGAGAGAATTTATTTTGTGATATCCCTACTTGTGGTACCAGTGTAGTGTAAATAAATTATTTTACTTTCTCTCTCACTTTTCAGTGTCTTTTTAATCTTTCAAATTCTTTTAAAAACTTTTCACTTTTTAAATTAGTAGCCTCCCGCTCAATTTTCATGAAAAAAATTGAAACTGAAAAATGAAGAGTCATCGTCATCGGAATGGGATAAACCCCTAATCGTTACCAATGATCTAACTAAAAGCCTTAATTACAGCAAAAATAGTCTAACATAGAAATCATAATTTTATTAGCTTTTAATTAATGTTGTTCGAAAAACTTGAAAATGTCATTCCATGAATAGTTAACTTGCTTAACTAAACTTAACTTCAAAATTCAAAACTAAAAACGTAAAACGTCCCTGTTATTTTGAAAGTTATTATTCAGAAAACCTAACTTGAACTACACTAAAAATGTAACACTGGAAAAGCACACTTATCATAGGAAAAAATGAGATAATTATCGTCAAGCTTAATTCGGCACATTTTAAAATGAAAAAGGGAAAAAAGTGCGTTAAAAGATGAAATGCGAGGAAGGTGGAATGTTGAGCCGGTGCAGTAAGCGCCATAGTCAGGTGAAGGCAGGAGTTATAGGAAGGAATTCCCAAACAAATAGTTTTCAATTCTACCTGTACCTTCGTTGGGAATCTGGTAGTTGACGTTGACAACCTCAACGACCAACTTTAGGCACTTTTCACACTTCTCTCCTTGAACTTGGACTCCAATGGACAATGGGCAAGACGTAAACCATCTTAAACCGAGATCAGCGCAATATTAGTTTAAATACTATTATGACCAACGGGTCGAACCGCCAGGAAAACATTAACCAGCATCAAAAGCATTTTTATTTTTAATTGATATTTCTACAAGTTGTCAAGATTCCACTGTCAGTCTTATATCTATTGTTGTGCACTGTGCTCGGACACAACTGGTCACACGCATTGCAAGAGGAGAAAGGCACACGTATTGGCGTATTGGCCCTGGAATTAGTTTTACCTACTTATGTACTTACATTTACATCACATGTAAGTCACTAGTTCAGCTGTTTAGTGGTCCTAAACTGAAACTAGCTGCTAATCTCTGTTAAGTCATTAAGAGTTTAGTCCGTTAGTACTAAAATTAATAAATAATCCCTGGAAATAATATGAAACTTAATACAAAAAGCAACGAGACGGAAGATAAATGCGGTAAATATTTTATTTGTAATCATAATGCATATGCATATGTACACGAACTTTTAATGAATTGAAATACAATACAAGGTATAGTAAGGATAGCGAAATCTTGGCTTTGTTTAAGCATAGGATAATCGAATTTTTGAAAAATTGGGCTATAATTATAATACGATTGTTATCGGTTGGATCGTTGGATGTTGGATGGTCTCAGTCTAATGTCTAACTATATAATCAGTCAATTCGGGAAATTCGGATAATTAATAATGATAAAGAGAGATATTGACTATTTGTTGTATTTATAGATTCTGAACTAATTCCTAATACTGAATACTGTCAACTGCTGGCTGTTTTGAATTTTACTGGAATTATGTTTAACATGTGTCTACCTTGTTTTGAAATAATTGTAATTACTTTCAACATTAATTCAATATTTGGTGTTTCAAGTCATTAGTTTGATCTGGAGGCTATTCCATATTCTTCGTTTCGTTTCGTTCATAGTTAGTTTTAAATTAAATCGAAGTAAATTATCTGTCAGTCATTAGGCATGAGCGTTTACACATTAATTAACGCAAACGAGGAATATATACAGAAACAGATGTTGTAATTACTCTGTTACTAGCTAGGAATAATGAAGTGTGATGTGCTAACAGTTGTGTGTTTATGATTTCTATGTCACAGACGCTTAAGTGTTAAGTGTACAGTGATAAGTGAAAACTAACCATGGGAAAATTGAAAGTTAACAGCGTTATACAATCGTATACTTATGACTTAAGTTAATTTTTTAAGAAGGCATTTTTAAGTAATTAATTAAATTGTAACGTTGACGGTGGTTTAGCTCGTAGCTAGTTCTAACGCTTCAATACCTATTAAATTCATCTAATTTGAGGTTACAGTTAATAATGCAGTTAACTGTGTCGCAGACTAGACTAGTCAAGAGTTACTGTTATCAGTCAATCAGTCACAATTGCTCAACATCAAAAGCTTTGGCTTGGCATGTGGCGGTATTGATTGTTGTGTCCTTGAACTTTGATTTTTGTTGGTATTGACTGAAGGAATAATTATTGAGTTCTAACAATTACATACGTGTACCCGTCTCGCAATGCAGCCTAAAGCTTAAAGAGTTATAAATGATAGAAGATGATGGAGGTTGAAGCTCTCATCCTCAGTTTCAACTCCCATCTATTTTGTTGATTTGTTTTATTTTAACGTAATGCACCGAACAACACAAAATAAAACATCCTTTTCCTGTTTCTTATAAAACTGAGTAAATGAGTAACATTAAAATTATCTTCATAAAAGATATTTGAAGTAAACTTTACAAACATGAGTACCATGAACCATGCATTTCAAAGAGTGTTAGTTTCCAAATAATAAAACAAACTGTCGTGCTACGTAATTTGTGAAGATAAAAATTAACGAAAAAGAGATCTCGTCTTGTGTATCTTATCAGGATGGGTTTGTGTTCAACAATATTTCTGATTTTAGAAACTGTTTTTTTATTTGAACCTGAAGGTGAGAGTGACATTAAAATGGCATGATAAATCGATCCTTACACTTTAGTAGTTAATCGTAATCGGGAACGCAAGTGATAATGTTTCTCTCTCTCGTGATCTGAAAGAGAGTGGATCATGTGAATTGGAAATAAGGTTAAAACTATTTCTTGAAGATCATTCATTTATCAATTGAAAACTTGACGCTATGCCACGGATGACGAAAACAGTACTGTTAGATAAGATTAAATGGTAATACTGTTTTTGTTGCCAAGTATAAAGTTTAGCAGTAGTTGATAGGATAATAATTAATTATTACCCAAAGAGACAACAGACGAAGACGACGACATTGTATAAGAGTATAGAGTGGGATGTCCTGAACTTCTGTCCTTCTCAATTTATTTCAAATTTCTCAGTCAGTCCTAATCTTAAATCAGAAGTAGGAGAGTACAAGTTATACAAGCTTTCATTAATCATCATCACAAACAAGAATTTAATTACAAAGGCAAAGCAAGCCAAATCCAAGGATTGTGAGAATAGCAACAGCAGCATCTAGCAGCAAGGTGCCATTATTGGAAAAGACAGGTACTCCGAGTGACAGAAATTTTTTTAAAGTTTTTGTGACTAAAACTAATTACATTTTATTGTTTATTGCATTTTCAACGGCTGCTTCGCTGCTTGTGTTCAATGACAAACGCCCAAGACCAGTATAGTCTGCCTTTTAGGCCTGTTTCATTTTCCAAATTCAAGCAAAGTCAAATAGTATGGTTAGTATTCAGTAGAAAATTAAGTAATGTTTAGTTTAGCGCGTCATTATGTTGTCATCGATGGTTGCATTAGCCCTCGGCCCGTGCGTCAGCGTTTTGGTTTTGATTACTTCCCCTGGATTCGTTACACAGCTATTACTTCACCTTTACTACAAAATCTAGACTTCCTACTACATCCATATTCCTACTACATCTAATTATATGGTTTAAAAAGTGAAACTAATGTTCGCATTTCACAATTTTAAATATTATCAATTATTTGGTACTTTGTTTTCATTTTACAGACGCTCATCATTCAATCAACCCCTGAAAAAAATTATTCTTTATGACGATTGTGCTTCATTGTCATACTCCCGTATGTTTTGCTAGATCATTACTTGGTGGTTCGGAATCGGTTGGTGGCCTTTGAGCAGCTCTTCTACATAACATCCCCACGCGCGTTGATATTGCCGTCGTTTCCAGTTTAATGCTTTAGGCTTAGCAGTGCTCTCATTCCAAGCTGGAAAGGAACGATAGTAATAATAATTTATTCTTCAAGCTGATAATCGGCTTCAGCCCTTACAACTCATTCATCACATTAAACCTTGGAAAGGAACAAAGACTGATAAATTAATTGTGTAGACGAATTATAGTACACATTTGACTGTGATTACTGTCTTTGCCGAACACTTTCTATCAACTTGAATCTCAAATTGAAGGAAGATGCCAACCGAGTAAGGATTTTGAGTTCATTAGTATTACCCATATATCGTCGTTGAAGAGAAACTACAGTATATAATACGCATAGTTCCACAGTTTTGATTCAAAACAAAATTGTAGCTCCACAATTTTGCTTTTAAGGAAATCTGTAGTTCCGCATTTTTGCCTCTTCAACGACGATTTACGTACACTGTAAAAAATAAGATGCACTCGAGATTATACTAAATAGCTGTAGGGTTTCAGCATTTTAGATGCATTTCATTGCATCTTGAAAATGCACCTGGCGCATCTTAAAGATGCACTTAGCGCATCTGACCCCAAAATACGTCATACACATGCATGCATTAAAGATGCAAAAAGCGCATCTTGAAGATGTTTTTGAGATGCATTCAAAAATCTTTCAAGATTATACTAAATAGCTGTAGGTTTTCAGCGGTTTAGATGTATTTTTTCTTGGTTTAAAATTTTTACTTTTTACAGTGTACCTACTTAGATTAATTAGCTGGCCAGTTCCGTTTGGTTCATTCGGTATCGTGATTAATAGTTAAATTAATTATATTGTATACGTCATTATGTAAAATCCGTGATGAAAATCAACTCTTCAGCATCTTAAATCTACATACAAGAAGGGGGATTTGAAGGAATTTGCATAAAAGTGATGGATTTGTGTGCCATCATTAGTTGTTCATTCAAAACTATATTATAAAGGTATAAATTTGCAACTTTGTAAATTATAAAGTTGTAAATAATTATAATTGTCCAATAAATATGATTTCCAATCAGCGTAATGATACAAATCTTAGTACAAGCAGTGTATTAAATAAAATGATTTTAGAATGCTCCACTACTCCAATGTTTGTATTGAAACATTGTAGTAGTGTTGACGCAAAACAGTTTGAATGGTGTGTATTTTGAATTATGTATTAAGTTAAAATTGACATTTATGATTATTCGGTAGGGCTTGTGCGGAAGAGTTGGAAACGGTGTTGGCGATATTTCTGGATGACATTCAAGTTGTGGAGCAGGATACGTAAGTTTTGTGACCTAATTATTTGTTGTTGGTCATTTTCGAGGTTTTAATTTTATCTTGTGGATGGGAACGCACACAGGAATACATGTCAATGACTATAACACAAACTGTAATTCATTGATGCGCCTTGAATTGTGAAAGTGGATATTTGGCAATGATAAGTGGTGCCCAGACTTTGATAAAAGGTGCCCTTATCGGTAGGCGGCGCCCAAGTAAAATTCACTATATTTTGCTAAAATAATTACGGGCTGGCCCCGAGAAGATTTAAGATTAAGCTTTCCCTACGGCGCAGCTGGCTTCTCCGTCGCCACTGTCGCCAGGTCAAATCTACGCTTTCACCGTCGGCAGCACCCCCTGCCCCTGCCCTACTGGAGGCGCCCCTTCCCCTTCCTCGCTGACTACCGTACACAATCGAATCTCAACCTTACGGTTGTATGTTAACGGTGAATTACTCGTATTAGTAAATTATTATTGATTGCCGAAGTAAATTTTACTTATACACCACTTAAACCCCAAAACACAAGGGTGAAACGTGCTGACGGACACGTGAAAAGGGTCACCATGAAGGACATCTTGGCGGGTCATCATGTGGGCCAGCTTTGAGATAGCAAACAATAAGCTGGGTCAACACCAGGGCCAGCAAAGCGCCAACTATTTATGTCTTACTTTAACTAATAAACTTCGATCATCACAAATCTTTCGTATGACTTTATTTGACGAGTCTACGGCATACAATGCTACTTGAAACGATTTTTTGTAAATTACTGTATATTCAATTTATAGGGACAAGGTCTTGGTGACAATGGTGTTGTACCCATCAACTGGGGATGATTCAGAATCCAAATACGTTACATTGACTTTGGAATTGCTCCTGCCACCAGGATATCCGGAGGTGTCCCCTAAAATAACGTTTCGAAATCCGCGTGGTCTCTCTGATGAAATGCTGAATACTCTGATCGTACAAATGAACAAAAAATGTGAAGAAATTCTCGGCTGTTCGATGATATTTGAATTAATTGATATGGGTCGAGAATTTTTGACGACTAATAATCGCCCAGCTTCGGAATGCCCTATTTGTTTGTTGTCCTTCACGGAGTTTGATGTCTTCTTCCGACCATCATGTTTTCATCACGTTCACTCTTTTTGTCTTGGGAAGTATCTATTCAGTGTTCACCAAAGTTGGAATAATGAAGATCATGTATGAGATTATGATTATCATAAGTATTCTGTTCATAAATTATTATATATTATAGGATTGTTAATATTCGTTAGCAATATAATTATTAAAAGTTCGTTATTTTTTGTTTGTTGACACATTCAGCTTCCAAATGAGTCGTTGGTTAAAAATTGCTGCCCAGTTTGCAGAAATGAATTTAAGGAAGATATTGACATCCAGAAGTTTCTTGCTGCTCCACCTCCGTCTGAGGAGAATCAAGAAGCTTTGCTGCAACCATGTGTTCCCGAGGATTGGCTTGGCAAGAGGGAGACCTTAAGTCGTCTGTTTGCCAAACAAAAAAGTCAAGGTGGAATAATAGACTTGACTTCGAAAGATAAGAAACTTTTAGTGATTTCGAGTCCTACTACTGAAAGTAATGGAAGTCTAACTAGTAGCAGCGGTGCAAGTGTTTTGGAAGGCAGTTCTAGTCTATCCATATCCGAGAATCTTTCTTCAGTTGCGACGGCTGGCTCAACTACTGGGTCGTCGCACACCGGGCATTCTCGTCCCAACTCCAAATCACAACATCATCATCATCAGCAACAGCACCATCGCCATCAGCATCAAAACCAACCTTCTCGGCATCAGAATCATCATCAGCATGAAGCACACAATCCGATGACTGGAACCGCAACAACCACGACACACCCAGGATCAGAAAGTAAAACGCATAGCCATACCAAGGATTCGAATAGCTGCCCTCACTACCGACATCGTAGACGTAAATGACAACTATTTTCAAGTTCTGTCATCCCCACAAACGAATAAACCTCTACATTCAGCCCCACTTCTATTTCTACGTGTGCTAAGAATATGTGAATGACAAAGACTTGTCGTCTGGAGGTCTTGTAGATAATGGAAAATTCAATAGTAATAATTATGTGTATTTTCAACTTAAACTTTCTAACGCCAAATGTCTATTTCACTTATAGGAAGTACCTATAGTCTCTAGTTTTTTTTGATTTCTAAAAATCTCACTATAATAACATTATTTTATTTATTATTCAAGAAACTAAACTGAGATTTACAATCTTTTCCTCGATTTCTTAAATCGCATTGGTCGCCAATTAAAATTATCGGTTTTAGGATATTGTAACATATATATATATACGAAAACAACTTTAGTTTTACACTGAACAATGAACAGGACTGCAGTTATACCAATTAATAATTCTCATACGAGCGTTCGACGGTGATTTAAATTTATAATTAATGGAAAGAACTGCCGTATTCAGACGTGGTGTTGGCGTCTGTGCCGTTGGATATTCAGCTATGCACCTTCCTTTGTCCTGTATTGATTATTTGTCCTACAGCCAGATTTTCATACCAAAATACCATTCCAATCATTCCAGTGCCCCTAAAGTTTCAACTTTGTAGCTGCGTTTTAATGCGCAATTAGGAAAAGTCTTGCTACAAGTCGTTCTTATTTCTTCAGCTCGCATAATTGATTCGTGTTGCCTATTCTAACTTTATTTATGTGTCGTATTTTCCATCGGTATCGGTAGAAGATCGTCCTTCAATTACTTGTCAATTGCTCGAGAAACGCGTCTCTTATTAAATAGTCTAAAATCCCAGTCCTCCATGTATAATTCATTGTGCGTTGGAAATAATTAACGCTTAGCCGTAACCGTATGTGGTCAACAAAATCACGATGTGTGGTGTGTAGTATTTGGAGGCCAACGAAAATAAAATGTTGTTTACATAAGTCGTGAAAAATATACCACAGGCGTAATTACATTTTCCGTACACCCCCACATTACCTTGTAACAATTTCTATACTTGAACTGAACCCCATTCCCTTTAAGAAATTGAAGGATGTTCGCTAAGGGTCTAGTCAATCGCGAACAATGTGAAACAATTTAAGCTTATCGCATGGCATAGCCATAGCCCAAATTACTAATTAGCAAATAATGCAAGAATACAAAAATTGTAGAATATCTGAGCTAAAACTTCAGTGTACTGGATTTAAAAAATTGAATTTTTATCCTCTACTTGTACTTCAGTGTATTAACGTTGGTGTTAAGCTTTTTTAGAACCAGCGGTGTCGTCAGCTGCGTGGAAATCAAATAATACTAGGTGAATTAATGCAAGTGCATCAAATAGTAATGTTAAATTATTATTAAAAAGAAAATGTATCAGCGAAAACATATGTCAGTTGATAATATTATGGTGTGTAATAAAATAAGGATGAAGAGAACAATAGTGATAAACTGATGTGTATTTGGTACATTATGAAATATGGGAAGTACGAAATAAAGTGTAAAGCAATTTCGAGTTTGTTTGAAATTCAAAGTTAAAATAATTATTTTTTTTACATGTGGAACCTTCGCAACTTCTAACCTTATTTTTCTACCAAATGTCTCTCTTCCTTTCCTTCTTCATCAGGATCTTCGTCACATGTTCTTTAATTATCTTACAGTCAATTAGCGAAAAGTACAATAATAATACACGAACCGAACGTCTGTCCTGGTAGAACCGATGCTCTTATTCCGGATGTGGAGATTACGTAATAATTTATTAAATTTCTCGAGTAGCTCCTCGACTGTTGTTTCTTCGCTTGTTGGTTTTGTCCCAAATACATAAAATACGAGTACGAATTAAAGTTGATTATATATACGATGATGAATGATCCTGCTTCCGATTAGTGTTCGGATGCAAGGTTTGTGGACTGAAGTTGGCAACTCCGACATAAACCTTGGATCAGACAATTTGACGATTACAATTTAGGATGCGTATTCACATTATTTTTACAAGACCATACGGTACGAAACACTTGGCTGGGCTTTTCTATTCACAATTCTTCAAATGATTCCAATTCCGATCCCCGATTCCAATTCATTTTGCTTATTCCATCTCCACCTTCATCCATTTTCTTTTATTTTGATATTTATTTCTTTATCTTTTAATTTTTTAGATTCTTTAATTCTGTTGCTAACAATGATAATAAATTGTTAATAATTATTGGTTTGAGATTAAACTCTGAATACGTTGGGTATGATTTCCTTTGAGTCCATGCTGAGGCAGAAAAATGACACAATGATGATGATGATGACGGTACGACGAAGGTGACGACAGACGACACTACACTGCACTGCACTGTATATAATTATTTGTTTTCTTACTGTATCTAACCAAATAACAAAAAACTCTAGTCTATGCAAAAGGTGCAATCCACCATCAATTCATATCTAGTCAATATTGCCGACCTTCGCATATCATTCTCCTCTAGCTTGTCCTAATCTTTAATTAATATATTATTTCTAGTTTTCTAGCAATAGTTTAGTTCAGTGTACAATAATATAAGCATCATGAAATGAGAAACCACATTATATTTCCACATTTCAATAGTCAGAGTAATAAATAGCAATAGCGTAATAGCAATACAATTGAATTTGAATTCCTTGTCCATCTTGTCATGCTTCATAATATCATCCACTCCAAATTATTACGTAGGTATATGAGGAAAATAAAAGCGTTCCTGAATTCGGAAATCAAATCTTTAAACCCCTTCCCAACGATGTACTTCTCATCATTCCCTTTTCTTTAATTTTAATTAAAAGTAAACTGTAGTACAGTAGTTGTAGTAGTAGCAGTAGTAGTCAGCAACGTCATACTGAACGTAGGACTCAGTATCTACTATTTAGTATTAGAGTAAAATAAATATGACTTAAAAAATTGTTTAGAGGATTAAAAATGTAGATACTCTAAAGCAAATGTATTAAAAACTATAAATAAACGTACTGAGTTCAATTCAGAAAACAAAAACAAAAGCATTTTGTGCTTTAAATCGCGTCTAGCTGGAAATTATAGATCCGCAGCAAAACAGTTGAAATTAGTATAATTATAGTAATTACCAGTGACTGTAGTGACTTATTACTTTTGTATAATTATAAATTAATGACCAACTAAGACTACGACCAGCGAAAATAAATTCAAAGTTATAAAGCAAACCTTAAATATTGTATAGTAACACCATTATTTCCCGAATAATTTCCTACACGAACAAAACAAACGAAAACGAGAACGAAAAATGACACAAGTTTACTTTGAATGATTACTGAATTATGAGATACTAACTGACGACAATTCCATATTTCATACCAACACCAAAACTTCAGTTATACCGCTACAGCTACAAGTTCATACCAAAACAAAGCCATGAAAAGAACAAGAACAAACAACCATGGGTGTCATTTTCACAATCAGTCATACTCGTGGACCAGGCGGTGAGGAAGGGTAACGACGGCGATGGGACACATGAAACCAATAAGATGGTCATGCATGAGACACACTTTATATTTATACAGAATTATACAGCAGCCCTGCAGGTTTCGTTGTCCTTAATAATAACCTACATTAGAGTCACCATAATTATTACAATTACACAATGTACACAATAAATGATGGTTATGGGTACTTCATAAAATCCGCTTTGGATAGATAGGATACTATAATAATTATATAATAGTAATAATAATTACTAATGTAGTTTTACCTACGTAGGTACATTCACACATTCTTAAATGACAATGACACCGCGGTCGCGGTATTTGAAACGACAGCCTACTACAACATTATAGTGAGTTGGTGACGTAGTAGTCTGCACAAAAAAATACAAGACTAATATTGTAATTATTAATCCAGTAAAATGATTACAATAAAATTACTTAACTACTAAATACAATTACAACACAAGTATCTACACAAGTCCTTCCAAGATAAATACATAACAACAAAATGCTTAACCTTACACTGATCATTGTAATCAACTACAAATAACTTAAACATTAAAATGTGTACTGAAAGATGGAACACGTTGTTTGAAATAAGCAATATAAATATAAATACATATAATTCTTGATTTGTAAACTGTTTTTGGACAGACATTCCTCACTCCGTTCATTTTTCATATAAGATGACAATAACAACGGTATTATCCAGAAATATACAAGTAACGATTTCGTAACCTTCTTTGCAACTTCTGTCTTTGTCCTCCTTAACTGTGATATAATTATAGTTTACCCTCCTACTGCTGCGGTAGTTGTAAAAAAATGGAGCTGACAACATTGGTTTATCGGATTTGGTACCTTTGTAGGGAGCATACTTTTCAAAACTAAGCATACATAGTTCGCAATAACTGGTCGTAGTTGCTACCTTCACGACAACAACTTTCGCATGTACGACACGCAAACTATACAACAATACGGTATACGGTATTATACGATTATGTAGAATAATAATTCACATTCACCTGAACATCTCGATGGTGTATCGGTATCTTCTCTATCGTATGTAAATGGGCTGTAGATTGTTTTTGCTTTGCATTCATGTGTACAGGTAGTTAGGGCTGGTTGGTATAATTATGTAAGTAATTATTTAATATGGTTTCAATAGAATAAATAAAGGCTTGGAGGGTAGAGATCAATGGATAAGCCATGGATGATGACGTATTGCGTTTTTCCGCCGGTCACCGTAGTCATATAGGATTTCTTCGCCAATATCTATGTCCCGCTTTGCAACTAAGATCAGTCTTGGAATCGATTGGACTTCAACAACTTTTGTCATGCAATTTCCGTTTCGACTATGATTTGCCAATCTCCCAAGTCTTCTCGTCTCATCAGTAGCATCAATACTAAATAAATCAAAACAATACTTTCCCCATGAGTTTCTTTTCAAAAACCATCTAATCACAGATGTCCACCAGACACCTAGAACCGACCCGATGCAATAAGAAAAATGTGTGATGTGGCACAAAATTCAATCCAATTGGTCTTAATTATTAAATACGATGAAGGTCACAACTTACCAATACTGACGATTTTTAAATCGAAAATAATACATGTAGCAACCAATGTTGAGATCTTGGGCATACTTAGCTTCATTCTCCTTGGCTTCAGCAAGTGTTATCAAGCTCCCTGAGTATTCCACTACAAATTCACCGCGAAAGAATTTTTTGCACGCAATCACCCCTCGGCCCTTATCTTTAAATTTTGTTTCCTAGAACAATTCGAACAGGAAAACACAGTTAGTAATAATATTATTAGCACCAAACACGATTCCATCAATTCCATATCGCATACTCCATAAATAATACCACTTCGATGGTCATTCTGTCTAATTCTGCTCTCTAAAATGCATTGCTATGGTATAACAGTCCGTCTCCATTTTTCGCCAACTACCTTTACAACTGTACAAATAAGACATTTTTTCATAAAACTGCAGCTTTAATCTATCATGAATTCTGGTCAATGCGACTATTCTCAATGATCGACTATATTGTTGACTAGGACTCAATGAGGATTAGTGATCAATGGGGTGGAACTATCATCAACTATATATTGCAATGGACACTATAACATAGACTACGAGCAATGGTTTTTAGATTTGGATTTGGTTAGGATTTGGCAGTGAGCCCATGTTCTCTTGCGTTGTTGACTTGACACACTCAAAACACTCATATACAACTACACATATCAAACCATAAAATGCTACAAATACCATAAATCACAACCCACCAGCCAATCATTTCGTCAACGAACCCAATCCAACAGTAATAGATCCTAGATTATGGATACTATTGACTGTGCTATCACCCTTTAGTCCAACTTAAACTATCAAGTCCAAGGATTAGCATACCTAAGTAAAAATACACCAACCAACCTCAAAAGCCCGAAAGCCCGAACGACAAACAATACTACACAAATGACAAAGTTAGAGAACATACATACATAACCAACGACTAAGTACATACATCCAAGACACGAAAAACCCTCAGTCAACAGTCAACAGCAAACAGTAGGGAACATGCACAACCAACAACCAAGGAACCAAATTAAAAGCAAATATTTGCATAAATTATTCCAGAAATAATGCTCATTTTACTTCTGACTTCCATTCCTTCAAATCTCTGGTCCCTAATGTTCAACATATTCAACAAAGGATGAATTCTAAACTCGAATCCAAATCCAACCGTACTAAAATACCAACGACCAACAACAACGCACAATGATAATGATTGATGCGTGTTTTAATCTCAATGATGATAATATGGGAAAAAAAAACTTACTATGAGTCCATCGTCAACTCCATCGACAATAGCTTGTACAAGTATCTTTTGTTTCTTCTCTGCTAAGGCTTGATTGATTTTCCTCTGACTTCGTCGATTTTGGGCGAAGAAATCAGGAAGCTTGGTTTGAGTATGACCCCGTCGCGGACCATTCTTGGGTGACAGGGGCAGCAAGTCTCTCTTGGGACTGTCAATCACCATTTTGCACAAATGCTAAGACGGGACACTTCATTAAGAGAACATTTCGGTTTGAATTGAAAACTGGGAGTTTTTAAATGACCGTTATTTAAATGTTAGATGCCCGAAGGGGAGCAGGAGCAGCACTAGCAATTAATATGATTGGGATGAGACTGAATCGAGGCAGACACGGTAGTTGGACTTGCACTTGGATTTCGCTTCACTCTACTACTCGCTCTACACGAGAGGTAGACTGTACTTACTCCTGCCCTGCTTGGCCTGCCTGGCTTTCCTTCCTTCCTTCGCTGCAAATAATGCGTTGGCTATTCCCTTCTCACTCCCGTATGTACGCGTTCCTTCACTAACGATATCTGCCTCCCTGGTCTGTCTTCCATTCGAATAGGACTCCAAACACTCTGAAACTCTGAATCGCTGAATGCTGAGAGAGATGAGGATCGTTGATCGTGGACACCACCACAACCAGAATGGCACCAAACACCAAAAACTGAAAAACAAGTGACTAGTGAGAAGAAACGAAAACCAAAATCAAGTCACCAACTTGTCTTGCTCATAGCAATCGCAAATAGCATAGCAGTTGGAATCGCAGTCGGAATAGGAACTCGAGCACCACACAAGTAGTCACTGCAATTAAAGGGACTCAATTTAAAGGAACACGAACTTCTGGCTTATTGGCTCCTATACCTGTACTCTTTACTCGTGTACTTTGTTGGTTGTCGTACTATTTATGTGAGTATACTAGGGATGTGTATTGGATTGGTTCTTGTGGATTTTTGGATTTGGAAAAAAGCTAACTTGAATTCAAAGACGGACAAGAATTGTCTAACGGCCGTACATGTTACTCGCATTGGACGTTTTAGACACAGAATTGCCAGCAACTGACGCGATTCGCCAATTTCCTATTTCATCTCTCTCTGCCTTCTTCCCAACGAATCGCGCTTCTATTCCCACATTCCCACGGAACACTCGATTCGAACGAACCCCTTCCATTACATCTACATCCTATGTACACCTCAACTTTTTTTTGCTCATTAAAGTCCTTTACCTTCCGATTCCAATTCCAATACAATTCAATTCAATCCCTTACGTTAACCAGCACAAACAGACAACACTTGACTTGACTGCCACATGTGTGTTATAGTCATACGTCATTTAAATCATCTGCTGGATCCAAATCCACATCTAAATCTAAATACTAAATAATACAACAAGTATGTAATAGTTTGTAGTGAAATCATATATTACTCAACTCACTAGTCAGGAATGCAACAATCTTGAAAGCTATAGCGAAGTAGCCAGATGCCCAGTGCCCACACAACTATTTCTAGCCACTGTGCAATGGGATTCGAATGCGTAGCCCGCAAGGTGGCTCACGGACACTTTGCTTCACCTAATTATAACCTAAGTACAAACAAGTCTATTGAGGCGGTTGGAAACATTAACAGAGTTGTCGTTGTCGTCTCTATGCTATTGCTATTAGGTACTTTACTATCATGTCATCAACATCAACACCAGCACCATGCTATACCACATCATATTACATTCTCCCAACAGAAACAACTACTTAATTACAATGATAACATTACAACATTACATAATTATATTTACTATATAATGTTAACTCTTCACAAATAGTTTTCTCTATAATACTTGCAAATGAATTCGATCAAAGTATGTATCGGCATGGCACTTGACTTGAGTTGTCTGGCAAAATAATGAATGAATGGAAAATGGGTGAAACATTTCTTCTAGGAAGTTGCTGTAGCAGTGGTACATACTTAGGCATAGTGGTGGTAGATGTTATGGTATAATTTAATATCACATCACCATCATAAATATGATAACACTTTGCTTGCTTCACAGTTCAGTGTTCAGTGCAGTACTAATAAATCAAAATGTAACAGTTACATACGTCAAATACGTCTTTCTATAATTTCTGACATTTTCAATTTCAACGATTGCTTATTCTTTTCTAATCATATTGTGGATTGTGGTAAAGTCTACAAACAGAACTTGTAAGTACGTTTCCGTTCTTAGGATGTTAGGACACTAGAGAATTAGAGAATCGTTTTCGGCATTATTATGGGAATAGAGAATAGATTTATCCAGACGTTGGCAGTGTTGGTACTGGTAAAATGGTGGTAGCGGTGGCGGTAAAAGGTTAAACCAAGAGTAAACAAAGGAATGAAGCCGGGAAAATGAAGATAACTTCTTTTGTCATTAATGTTGTTGTTCCACCCAGAGCCATAATGACTATGCATGCATTACAAATAAAATACAAGGGAAGTATGTAGCAGGATAAGGAGTAAATGCTTGAATATAATTATAGCCAGGCCTGGCCAAGCCAAAGATTCAAATACATCAGAGTGATCACAGGCGAGGAACAATAGCTTTCTCCAATCAGTCGTATCTCGGGTATCTCTTCTGTTGTGCGAGCTGGACGCAGCATACCGCGGTCCGCGGTATGTATGTGGATGCATGTCATCAATTTCGAAGGGATTACGGAAGTTAGGAGAGTAAGTAATTATGTATATAAATTTAGCAGTTTGGCGGAACGTTGAGAAAAATCGCCGCTATTTTACTGTCTGTTGTGGCCTGTGTGGAACGACAGGAATTGGGTTATCCGCAGTTAAAGAGGAAAACATTTCTACTTTACTTTAATACTTTAGTAGTTGATTATCGTTAGTGAGGAGTGAGGCTAGTGCTGTTAAGTCGATACGAATATACCTATATAATTATTTTGCCTTTCGGCTTTCGGCCTCTCGCTCTCAGGTGAAAAACTGCGCATTATGCACTCCAGCAGAAATAGACGGAGAAAAATGAAGCATTCAATAAACAAAACTTATACGAGACTGCGAGAATGCCTATTAAAGCCTAAAACCATACGACTTGACGTCTTGGAAATTAGGACAGGACATGCTTCGAAATTTTGAAAAATCTTACTCCAGTTGGATTACAAATTGCAACACAACAAGTGCACAAAAGTTCTAGTCCTATACTTCTTGCGTTTTGCTATTCATACTAGTAGATTATCCCCTAGTAATTATGTCACAGAGGGGAAGATGAGTGGGGATGATTGTAGACCTAAAATACTGTAGGATTTCGAATTACTTCCCCACTTCTGGTTCCCCCTCCCCCTGTTTCAATTTCCCCGGGTAAATCGATTAAATTAAAAATAATTTCCCCCTCCAGTATACGTGATTTTCTATGCTTAATAATTCCCCTGCCTCGACCTCGACAGCTTTGTTGTTTTGTAAATAATTCACCAATATGGTATTTAAACGGTTATGGTAGGTAAATAGGGTTAGAAATAACATTTCATTAAAAGAGAGATTCTTCCAATGGAGTGAATGGAGTCCCATATTCTCCGGATTTCAGGATTGTGGCTCCAAACAATTGTAGTTACGCAGATTTCTGAGCATTGAGTATCGTATTAACTTGAGCCTACTTTTATGAAAGTAAGATGATTTGCTAAATAACAGTTAAAAAGCACCGTCATGTATTCATTTGAGTTGATTGGAACATTTAGAGAACTGCCAACCAAATAAAAAAATAATTGACAAATTCAAGAAAATACTTATACACAATTATCCACAGTCACCGAATTTTCGATGACTGTGGATTTTTAACATGTGTGGATCGAGAGAATTAAAAATACAAAATGCCTTATTCGGGAAGGCGGGTTTATTAATTTTAAAACTGTCGACCAAATTACGTAGTAGCAAACGTAATATCAGTTTTGAATTACACACATAATTATACTAATGTGTGTACTATTATCAAAAGCTCGACAATTGAAATAAAAGGGTGATAAAATGTATCCATAATGAAGTTCGGAATTTTAACATTAGTGTGGTGCGGGCGAGAAAAAGAAATCAAATGGAAAAAGGATTCATTTTTAGCAATAAATTTTTATCACATGGAAAACTAGAATTAATATAAAATATTGCTTAGACGTCGACTAATTATAAGGCGACCGGGAAAATGTTTTTTTGTGCCTTTAAATAATGCCTTTTCGACTTTTCAAAATGCTAAAAAGGCTGCTTGTTTGACCTAAAAATGCTAAAATAAAGCTCTTTTCGCGCTCAAACTGCTTTAATCATTTTTTAAATCGCTTTTGTAGTAGTATGTACTTTAATGTGTTTTTTGAGTCTGAAAGAGTGAAAGGTTTTTTTGATCCCTCCAAATGCTAATGTGAAGCATTTTCAGTATTTTAAAATCATGTGTAAAATATTTTTAAACTTAGCCTCATGGAAGCTATTTTTTCAAAAAAGGTTTCAAAATTTGGCTGTCACAGGAAAACAAAATCTTTAAACGGGGATTCTTTGATAAGTGGTGCCCGACTTTGATAACTGGTGCCCGATAAAACTCACTTTTTTAATTCAAAATTTAACCTAACCGAAGATGAACTTTAACCTAACCGAAAAAAACCGTGAAAATCTGGCTCAAAATTCTAAAATAATGTTTTTTGGAGAAGTTCTGTTAATGCTTTTTAAGTACGCTTTTTCAAAAAAACCCGTTTCTGGTCTATAGTAAGTGGGTTGCCAAATGCTTTAAAAATTAAAAAGTGATGACCACCATACAAATGCTTTGAAATGCTTTGTGGTCGCCTTACTGATTACGTAAATATTTGCGAAAATACTTGCAAAAATAACGTTGGTGCCTTGGTGCAGTTGACGAAAGCAAACTGAATCAGCGGATGCGGAATTTAGCGTGTACTGATGGCACTGTACTGTACGCAGGTAGATTCTATTGCTGCTGTATATGATCTGGTATGGTGGGAAAGGGTTCCGTTCCTCCGCCGAGCCGAGGACGATTGTGCATGAATGTTTGGAATACTTGGAGGCGGACGTGAATGAAATAGGCCCTGGCTAATAGCCTTATGTATGGGATGTAGCGGTATGCGAACGTAGTAAAATTAGTTCCGTACGTCATCCAGAGGGCTCGGAGGCTGGGATTTTGTGCGCATCATTGTCCTCGTCCTCATCGCATCGCCTCAGCTCATTCCGGTTCCGGTGGCGACGCCCGCGCAGATTACTGACGTGAAATGTGCAAAAAGAATTTTAAGAGTGCAATCTTTATTTTACGTTCATTCTCGTTTTCTTTCTTGCCCGGAGTGGTTGCTTGGGCTGGGGGGAGATTCGTTGCGCTGGAAACTTGAACTGGAAACTGGAACCTGGAACTGGAAGTGTTTCTCTGGACTGGATAAAGGCACAGGAAGCAGAGGTGATTGGATATTGGATACGAATTAACAAATAATTATTAGTACGAACGAACACAAACGTGGAATGTGGACGTGTGCACAACGTTGACAAAACAATAAACCACGGTGCCGCCTTGTCTGTCAGTCTATAATCAGAATCGAATATCGAATGACGAAAGCCGCAACAAAAACACTTAAACACGTTCCGTTGTTACAAATCACATCTTCGTGTTTTAAAATTATTACCGGCGTGCCACAAAATTAAGTAATTAGTGGTTACATACAGAGTCTTGTCAACAATTATGTTAATATTATTGTACCTTCATCGTTAGGTTGTGTTGTGAGTGGTTGCGGTGTTTATATAAGTTGTCGATTCATGAATTTAGTTGTTAGTTGTTTGTTAGTGGAACAAAACTGATTGCAACGGACAACATTAACTAACTCATACCTTTATTGTTTGGGAGACGCGCACGTTCTTTTGATTTACAGTATTTTACAGTGTCAGTCAGTCAGTTGACTTAGGCTTTGGATTGTCACTTGTGGATGCTTATAGATGAATAGTTGCCGTCGCCGGGACCGGTCGTTGTCATTCATTGAAATTGTCTAACGTTAGTAATGGCCAATGATGAGGACTTGAGTTATCAATATTTGTATTTGCAACCTAAACTTAGTAATCCGCCGAAAAAGAAGAAATCAAAAAAAGCGTCTTTAAATGGATGTTGGGGTAAGGAATTATACACAGTTAACAAATTAACTAATTATGTCATGTCAGTTTGAGTACGTATATCATTTGTATTGTATAATACTCAACACTGGTGATCGAAACCGAAAGTCAAAATTGGTGGGCTTATACGATTGATTATTCATGATGATGTTGGTATTATTAACACATTGATTGTTGATGTTTAGGTAGGCATTCAACATTTTATTGGATTTTGTTATATCTGTTGTAATTCTTTTCATCCGCACATGCATCATCTTCAAATTAGAATCATTTTAAATTAATTTTATTTTTAGTTTTAATTTCATTGGAAGCTTGACGCTCAAGTTCTCGTTGATTGGTGAAAAACAAGAAATTGTATTATTAATTACTAAACTGCGTGATGGTATCACTATTGATATCAGATTTTGTTCTGACTTGTTCCTCTCCTCATCCCAATGCCCGAGTTTCTGCTTCTTGTTCCTGGGACGGGTATTATTTACCATCCATCCTATTCCGTAATTCCATGAACATGAGGATTATCGATGGTTGCAGGGAATCGGCACAGAACTTATCCAACTAGGGAGAACCATAGAGTTGGGTAGAGGAAAGCGAAGGAAAGGGGTGGATGTTTAAATTTTTATGAAAATCCTGGCTTCCCCCTCGGCCAATTTTTCATCCGGGTTTCCTCCAATGGGATTGTGTCTTGTCCAAAATATAGTCATCTAACTCGGATCTGGACTAGATTCTGAACCATTTTCACCCGTTCCTTAACTGGCTTCGTGTACAATTGTCGCTTGTACCCGTTTTGCTTGTCATTCAGCACAATCTGCACTGATTTTTACAGCTTTCCATCTCCGCGTAATTAGTATTTGGAGCTGTTGAAGTTGTTTAGTTATTGGTTATTATACCGTAAGTATGAGAATTAAAAATCCACCGTAGTCGTCTAATAAGTTCTTGAAAATATTTCGGTTCGTCATCTTAGCCGCTGTTTGTTGGTGGATGCTGTACAGTCCACGAACTGAAGGTGAACTATTCAACTAAATAAATAATATATCACTGCTAATTTAATTCCCCCGTCTTATTGCGTATTCCAAAACCTTTCTATTGTAGTTAGTGGTTAGGCAGTTTTTTGGTGGACATGGTAAATTCATTCTGTCTACTTTCTCATGAGAAAAAATTCACAGAATTCGATATTCTCAGCATTTTCTGGTCACCATTTATAACTAGATAACCCGTTCCTATGTTTTTCATTTCAGTATGATGTTATTGTAATTATTAGTTGTTGATACTAGTGAAACTCATTACGAAGAAATGAACTTTGGTCTTAGTGTAAGGCGAGAAATATTCAAATCCAAGGAACTCATTTCCTGTAATTATTATGTTTTAAATTTGTATATAAATTACTTTGTGTTCATATGCGTTCATTTTTATTGTAATATTATGTACTAATTGCGAATAATTAGTCTCAAAAACTCAAATCCATCGTCAGTTTCTGCCCAAAAAATATATTACTTATTGCTCCTATTGTAGCCAAGTCACAAATGTAACTTCATTTCGGGGTTCATTAAAACAGGAATTCATACTCCGTAATTAGAGTAAGAAGTGTGTGTACTGTTAGAACTATTGATTTAGGTTTTAATAGTGTACCTATTTCAGTAGATAATATATTATGTATAATTGCGTAGCAATTGATATTGTAAAATATTTAGGCAGCTTTGCGTTTTCTAGCAGGTAGTTCCTCAGGGCTGGCTATCATCAGGTCACATCAGGTCAGATTTTGAGTTTGTGTGTTGTACTCGCATCCTTCTGGATTACAATCATTGTTACCTAATCTGCCGTTTCATCCGCACTACTTAGATATCCCATAAACTAGGATAATCGGTTATTGTAAATGAGAAACAATTCTTAATCGACTCTGATATACCTAATTACTATACCATAATGTGAACGTGGACTAAAACTATCAAAAGCAATGATATTTGATCAGAGTAATAAAGGCTAGGATTATAGTTTGGGTGGAGTAGGTAATTATATTACAGTTACAGGGTATTAGTGCCATTATTAGTGGGTACTAGAAAGAATGAGAATGTTACAAATAAATATACTTAATTAATTAGTATTAGGTATTAATAAATTACTATTGCAGTACCATCACTGAAGATGCAGGTTTGACTAGTGAACTATTGGTGGAGTTAGTTAATTACTGCGTTGCATGTGGAGTGGAGTGCGACATGATTTAAGGTTTCAAATCATTGATAATTACCAACAAAAAATGTTTACTTTAGGTCTTTTGATATTAAATTGGTGTTAGTCAAGACCAAGACGCATGTGACTGAAACGTTTTAGCGGTCTACCTTCCATGTGCTCTATTCTCTACCGCTGCCTCTGCCTCTAAAATCTGAAACTCTAATTCTTGATACTATTTCTCTTGAATACATCAGGCATTGGTGTGTTGTTGTTGGTTGCTTAGTTGAACTAAGTTTGTAAGTACGAGAAGCTATAGAGTTAAGTGTAAGGTGATCTTGTTCCTTTACATAGGTTGTCTTCACTGACGTAAAAGCAGTACTTGTAGATATACTATAGCATTGTTACAAGTTTAAATGCTTGTATGAGGTGATTCTACTAGCCATGACCATAGTTGTGAAGGAAGGAAGAGTGGTTTGAAGAAACTTTACATAATAGGATTTAGGAATCTAAAAGAATCCCTTGAATGCATAGTCATGTCTTGGTGTACACTGTACAGCATTTAATCGATCAAGTGATCAAGTTTTGATGTGATTACTTATTTACTGGGGGATTGTATATATGCTTTTTCTCAGCGCAAAATTTGAATTTCAAGTACAATTTAGGCTGGATGTGAATGTGATTTTGTTTTGGGTCTGAGTTGGTAGGAAGAATTATTATTTTAATCAACAAATACAAAGTACACTCGCCTTTCATTTCAAGTTCATTTAGTTATTCACCGCGCACATTCTCGATTTTGAGTGGGTTGAATTTTGTTATTTAAGTTTGATTGAGTGATGAGCTATATCAGCGGGTACCTTGGTTTCTTACCTTGGAGTGGTTGTTCTACAGTTCATATTCAATATTCTAAAATATAGAAATTCAGATTCCAAATTCTGGGAAATCTGTCAGTTATTACTTATTTACTAGATAGTCGACGTCCAGTACTTCGCTTCCTGAAAAAAGTGTGATCTGTAATTCACGTGGGTTATGTTATGATATGATTGAATTAATTTTAGTCGAAGCAGCCTTAAGCGGCGATCAGTAAGTCGTTAAATTTTGGAATTTCGAACTTTTCGCCTGTGAAAATGTCGCGGCCCACTCGAGCAGTGGTAAGACAATAAAATAATTTTCTATTGACTAATTTTAAACGCTTTACTATACACTTTTTTTAATTAGTTAAAGATTATTGCCAGGTTGGGAGCTGATCTCAGTTTAATGTCAGGACCAGTTTTGTTTAATTTCATGGGATATTTGTGCAAGTCAAAATTCTGAATAGAATTCAATAATTGCTGACATTTTTTTCTGACATAGGTACCTTAAGTTATGAACGCATTTTTGGTTAATTTACATTTCGTCGTAGTACCTAGTGGTTTTCAAATTTTGAGAGATTGTGATTTATAGTGGAATGTGGAATTGATGGTGAGGAAGGAGAAGCTAGTAAATCAGGAAGTTGCACTTAATGAGTAGCAGGGTGTGCTTGGATTAGTAATGATTTAATTGGGCTTTGGTGGGTTTAATGTGGAATTGTGTGATTCAGTCTTCAAAGAGGACGTACGTTGAGTCTGAGCCGTCCGACGTAGAGAGTGATGTCGACGATGAGTCGTTTGATGAAGACGATGATCCAGACAAGATTGAAGTGCCCGGTGGGGGTAAAACCTTGGAGGCTGCAGTACAAATGAAAACGGAAAATGATGACGAGGACGACCCGCTCTCAGCTCCCAATTCTTCGTCGAATCGTGTAAATATGAAGGGGGGACTTAGTATGGGAGGAAAACCTTTATCTGTAAATATGAATATCAAGGGAGAGCCGAGTGCATCGTCTTCCTCGTTGGGAAGTGCGGGTGCAGGATTCCTCAATCCTTCCTCCACGACGTCGTCATTTCCATTCCATGGCGGTCAGTTGGTCGGTCCAAACAACCAACCGATGTTTCATCCGCAATTCTTCAGTGATCAATCTAGTCCTGTGAATCCATTTAATAATTTTTTTGGACCCAATAGCCCATTCTTAAGTAAATTCCTCTCAGATCCTACTGGTGCATTCCAGCAGATTTACACTGCTCTTCTAGGTAATCCTCATTAAATTGCAATTACTAGATTGTTTTTGGTGTCTTATTCTTTGCTTCCTGCACCTTGTTAAGACGGCCATGATGTAACTTTGAAGTATGTTGGTGTATTTTAGTCCTGCATTGCATTGGTTTGGTTTCCATTTGATTGTTTCTTCTACCTTGCTTTATGTCATGACTTTGGCTTTTTAAAAGTTATTGAGATTTATTAGTGTTGTTTGAATTTAATCAGATAATTTTGTATTTTTATTTGAAGCTTGTGTCATCACTGGTTGTGGTACTTCCTTAGGGATGGTTTTTATGCTCATCCTTTGTAGTGATCAGCGTGAAAGTTTTTTGGTTTATAGGGGCGTAGTTTGAATGTGATTGTCAAGATTAATGATTGGTGTTAGTGTAAACTAGTTCAGGTCTACTAATGCAGTAATTTCAGTTTGGATATTGCTATTTGTCCTACGTAGTGTTGGGTATCGGCCTCTTTCTGTACACTTTGTGGTTAATTTACTGCTCTTGCGAAATAATTTTATTGGGTTTGGCGTGGAATCGAATGCGCAATTATACTTAAATCATCGATTGAGTAATTGACAATGACTTTAGGTGGTGGTGGCCCTCCCAATTTACGAGACTATGAACCCATGCAATTTCCAAATCTTCCTGCCCCAAACCTTCAGCCTGGATTGGGGACCGCAAATAAAATAAATCAATTTTTGGACATCAATAAGGTATAACATTTGCTTGCATTGTGATTATAAAGGTGTACTTATTTTTTCGTTTTTTGATTTCAATAAAATTGAATGAAAGTGTAAAACGATTCGGGTTTAGCTTGATCCTGGTGGACTTCCTATGGATGCAACCCTGGATGAAGAAGAAGACAATCAGGAAGATGAAGCCATGGGGGTAGCCGAGACATATGCAGATTATAAGCCCGCAAAGTGTGAGTTATGCCAATATGATACAATAAATTACGACCATGAAGAAAAAGTGTCTAACAAATAAAAAACCAATTGTACTGACAAACCATATATTTTATACTAATGACATGAATGTAACCCCTTTATTAGCCATTATTGCTCAGTAGCAATAGTCATGATGACCCAGTAGGCATTTTTAGGACGTACAATTAAACACAAAAATTATAATTAAGCATAACGGTGTGGCAACTTGTTTTATTTTAACAGTAAAGATTGGGAAGCGTCACCCTGACCCTGTGGTAGAAACATCCTCGTTGGCTAGTGTGTTACCCCCCGAAGTAGAATATAAGCATCACCTCCCTTCCGCAGTGGTCGATAAAGGTCTTCTGTCTGCTCTACAGTTAGAAGCTGTCGTGTACGCTTGCCAACAACACGAATACTTTCTAGAAAGTGGGGAAAGAGCTGGATATCTTATAGGTGGGTGTAAAAATAACTTTAACCCATGTGCTGTCACCAAATATCCAGGATATGTGTAACTACGACGTGTATGATATGTGTATTTTTGGAATCTTCCTTCATTTACAGATGAATTTATAAGCTACTATCTTTTTAATAATTTATACGCACAATGGCTTACTCTTTTTTGAATTCATATTTGTAGGGGATGGAGCTGGTGTTGGAAAGGGAAGAACGATAGCTGGGATAATTTATGAAAATTATATGTGTGGAAGAAAAAAGGCTATTTGGGTATCTGTGTCAAATGATTTAAAATACGATTCGGAACGTGATATGAAAGACATAGGAGCCAAGATAGAAGTCTTTCCTTTGAATAAGCTCAAGTACGGCAAAATCCCTTCTTCGCTTCAGGGTGTCATTTTCTCCACATATTCTTCGCTTATTGGGGAATCTTCGCAGTCTGGAAAGTACAGTACTCGCTTAAAACAGTTGATTCATTGGTTCGGAGAGGACTTCGACGGTTGTGTGAGTTTGATTTTGTTTGTTAATATTTTCGCTCTCCATTAAAATCATTACACATTCATTACATATCATAGGTGCTCCCTCAAGTTTAGAACAGTAATGGAGCTGTTTTATGTTTTGTTATAATTTATATATATTCTAAGGGCTATTGGGTGTGCTTACATACTACGTAATATTTTGATACGCAGTTATCGCATTGATGTATTGCTTGGCTACTTTAGATTGTATTTGATGAATGCCATCGAGCCAAGAATTTATGTGCAATTGGAAGTTCTAAACCAACTAAAACGGGTCTCACTGTTCATGACCTACAAAAGAAGTTACCCAAAGCTAGAATTGTATATGCTTCTGCGACAGGAGCATCTGAGCCTAGAAATATGGCATATATGACTCGTCTTGGTATTTGGGGTGCTGGTACTCCATTCCCTGAATTTATGGACTTTATCCATGCTGTAGAGAAAAGGTGAGAAAAGCATCAATTGTGTATTTCAGTTCAGAGTTACTTTTGCCCCTATGTACGCACTGTGCAATTTTCAATTATATTGCTGAAATGAAAAGTTTGACTTAAAAGTTGATTAAAGTAGTGATAAAAATAGATTGTAGCTAATGCGTTTATTCTGTAATACAGGGGGGTTGGTGCGATGGAGATCGTTGCAATGGACATGAAATTGCGAGGAGCTTATATTGCTCGTCAGCTAAGTTTTCAAGGGGTCACGTTCAACATTGAAGAGGTTCCATTATCTAAAGAATTTATAAAAACCTACGATGCTGCAGTGGCCCTGGTGATCATCAAACTGATTCTATTTTTATCGCATTTTTTATTATGATCTGGTATATATATGGTAATATTTATGTAGGAAAGTTCATTAATGGGGATATTTTTTCATGCAGTGGGTAGAACTGATGCAGCGATTTATAGAGGCAGCAGAATTAATGCAGACTGACGTAAGACAAAGAAAATCAATGTGGGCTCAGTTTTGGTCTTCTCATCAAAGATTTTTTAAGTACCTTTGCATCGCAGCTAAAGTGAAGCAAGCAGTCAATCTTGCCAGGTAGTATTCAGTTCATAATTATTATTGTTTGCAAAACTAATGATGCAGCGATTACTCCCTACTTCCAACTTACGAATAATGTTGGTGATGATCTTATTTGTGCTTGTGTTGTCAGCGAGGCGGTCAAACTGGGCAAATGTGTAGTAATCGGACTACAGTCGACTGGTGAAGCTAGAACTCTGGATCAACTAGAAAAGGATGAAGGAGAATTAACTGATTTTGTCTCAACTGCGAAGTAATGGCTAAGTTGTAAAGAACTTAAATAACATTGGGTTGTAGTAGTCTTCGAGTTGTAGTAATCTTCGATGAAGTACATTCTCGTTTTTGTTTCTAGGGGTGTTCTGCAATCTTTAGTGGAAAAGCATTTCCCGTCAAAAACAAGTTACCGAGTCGCAAAAATTGTAGAAGCTGCAACTGCAAATAGTAAATTATGGCAGGAATTGATGGAAGAGCCAGAAGCTGGATCTTCTAACACTGGCAGTTCAAATAATAAGCGTAAACCAAGTAAGAGCAAATCATTGTTTACCTTTTTTTTACTTTAACTAACTAATCAACTTTAACTATTACAGTACTGGTTCACTTGTAATTTCCTGTTGTTGTTTTTCTAGTGCGCCGAGCTGCTCAAAAGGCTGTTCGGCGTGTAAAAGCTGAGACGGATGATTCCGATTCAGATTTTGTACATAACATGGATGATTCTGATTTTGAAATGTCTGGCAATGACGGATCTTCTGAATCTTATGCATCCGATTCTTCAGCAAGTAGGCCTTCGGCGGATTCCAGCGAAGCCGATTCTGACGAAGAAAGTAATAATTATGTTTGCTTCTTTTAGAACTGCTTAAAGTAATTTACCAACCTACCTAATTATAATTACGCGTCTACATTATACGTTAATATCGATTCCAGGCTACGGATCATCGAAAAGAAAAAAATCCTCTGCTAAAGATAAAAAGAACGCAAAAAAACAAAAACTGAAGGGGGCTGCAGGACCACCTAAGCGCGTTGATGCTCGGTTCTCAGGAAAACCATCATCAGGCGCCGTAGCCAAAGCTGATGAAATGCGAAGAGACTTACTTGCCAAAATTGATACTCTTGGAGAACAGTTGCCTGCGAATGCACTCGATCAACTCATCGACGAATTAGGAGGGCCAGATGATGTTGCTGAGGTAAGCATATATTACTCTCAAATTCCGGTTGGTAATTCGTTGGTGAAGATTTAAAATGACCTTTACTCATTGAAACCAATGGATTTAGGTCATTTTGACACTTCACCAAAGAATCATAATTAGAAAAGAAATAAGAAATAATTTATTTCACTGTTGCTTCTATAGCAATTTCTCATATAAAGCGATTGTAATTAATTAAATTAAATTTTTAAATACATAGATGACTGGTCGAAAAGGTCGCGTTATTCAAACGGAAGACGGGCAAATTCAATACGAGTCTCGTTCAGAGGTCGATGTGTCTTTGGAAACTATCAATTTAACTGGTACAATTAATAGTTTTGCAGATTCACAAGATTCACACATCTCATGTATCACTGTAGGATTTAGTATAATGCCTTCAGGGTTCAAGGGGTTTGGCGTGTTAACAAACCACTTTTGATTTTGATCTCAAATTAGCAGAAAATACCCTTCTTTAGTGCTCTCAATATTGTCTAAATTCAGCATTTCAGTGATATATCTCAAAATGCTGGGTAGATTGCGTTACGTAAAGAGCTAATGGTGCTTTCATATTGGCAATCCTAGCTTCACATGATGGATTTTAGCCTAAAACTACTGAATTACTTTGATTTTAAAGAAAAACAACGTTTTATGGATGGAGTCAAGAAGATTGCAATTATTTCTGAGGCGGCGTCATCCGGTATTTCCCTTCAGAGTGATAAACGAGCAAAGAACACATTAAGACGAGTTCATATCACCCTTGAATTACCTTGGAGTGCTGATCGAGCCATTCAGCAGTTTGGTTTGTGCACAAATAATCATTATGTTGGGACTTATGTAGAAGAGTATCATAATAATGCATATATATGGTATAACATTTTACAAATACATATAGACGGCACGTAGTTACAGATATTTTGTTCAATAAATTTTAGGACGAACGCACAGGAGTAATCAAGTAAATGCCCCGGAATATGTTTTTATGATCTCGGATTTAGCAGGGGAGCATCGATTTGCTTCCATTGTTGCTAAACGACTTGAAAGTCTGGTGAGTGTAAATATCCTACTGGAGAGTTTTATTGCAGTTAGTGTTTGCATTGCTTTCGGTTCAAATATTTTTCTAACTGCAAGTGTAATTGAATGGAATGAAAGATAATAATTTCCGTAATTATTTTGGAATGATTGCACATTAAGGGTGCATTAACGCATGGTGACCGACGAGCAACCGAAACCCGCGACCTGTCACGTTTCCACATCGACACGAAGTATGGACGCGATGCTCTAGAGCACATAATGAAGGCTATTATGGAAATTGAGAAGCCAGCAGTGGAACCCCCGAGTGAATTTCCCGATCGCCGACTTTTCTTTGAGGAAGTTCGTGGAGCTCTTATGGGTGTTGGATTGATTGTAAATAGCGAAGAAAATCGGGGAATGATCGTGCTCGACAAAGAACATAATAATATGAGCAAATTTTTAAACAGGTGCGTGGGTAGGCCGGTGTGCCTAAACCATGGTTGAAACTTAACTTTATTGCCACCATGGGGCGGACCTAATTTTAATTTGAAATCTAAACTAAACTGGTGTTCGTGCACATTTATAAACTTCGAAATTATTTAGGCGGTATGATTTATATTGTGATTGAAGGAGCGAGGGGTGACAAAATGTTAAGCGTTCAATATTCTTTATTTCTATGTTCCAGAATTCTAGGCATGCCCGTAAAACTTCAAAATGCATTATTCCAGTTCTTTACGGATACATTACATCATGTGGTAACGAATGCGAAGCGACTTGGTCGATTCGATTTAGGAATTTTGGGTAAGTGTCGATATTTACTCAATCAAATCGAAGGTTGAGTATATTTTAGAACAAAATGTTCAACAATATTGAAAATATCTTGTTTGTATGGCTCCTTGCAGATCTGGGAGATTCGGGTTCTGGAGCTTTGAATCGAATATCCGTGAAAGCATTTTATCGGAAGCATGCAACTGGTCGGGGTAAGATTGAATTGCATCGTCTGCTGGTGGAAAGAGGTCTTAGTTGGGCAGATGCCATGAGTAAATATACAGAGCTATCGGATGATAAGGAGGGATTCTATCTATTGCGTCAGGTACATTGCACAGTATCTTATTCAAGGCGTAAAATGTTTAAACGGCAATTTTTTCTGATTCTTTGTGATGTTTATGCTTAACTGCTTTTGACTTCGATTTGTAGAAGCGTAATGGGAAGCGCATCGCAATTTTAGTAATTGCAGAAGATGGGGGTAAAAGCACTGAAGGAACCAAGAAAGAGAAAGATAAAGCCACGTATACTATTTATCGTCCAAGTACAGGATTACAGGTAAAATTCAACTCTATTGCGGCTTTAGTTGACTGAATGGGAAATTCAGTTATCCGTTGGGCTATTAATAATCAGGAACATAATTTTGAAATTACAATCGTAATCACTGTCATTTATCAGATGCGGCGCGAGACGTGGAAGGAATTGAATAGCAAGTATGAAAAATTCGAACCTGAAGAAGCAAAAGCTAGTTGGGAAAATCAGTTTTTGTCCTCGAAAACAACTTGCGCTCATGCCTATTGGTGAGTTGTGTATTAGTACTGAAGTTAGCCTACTCCTACTAGTCAAATAGTAGCAAGTAGCAGACAGTCTTAAATACTTTATGAATTGTTACGTCAAATTCGTCAAAATGTGGTTGTTTAATTACTTAACATTGTTTCACAGGCGTGGAAATTGTAAAGCCAGGCTCTTAGGATTGGAGTGTGACGTGGGACGTCGTACCCGCGAGTATAATGTTCTCTGTGGCTCCGTGCTGATGGTGTGGGCTCTGGTAGAAAAGATTCTGTCGAGGCATTCAATCTCATCCAAGATGCAAGTTGTTCGTGTTCGTGATACTGACCTGAAACTGGTAGGCGTTCTCATCCCCAATCACTGTGTCCAAGAACTCATCATCGAATTGTCCAATGAAGCGGATGATGTGGAAGAAGTTAACTTCGATCGTTCGGATTAAACTTACGTAATATATTATTGGAACAATAACAACAAAAACTACAGAAATTGGAGTACGATTTGATGTGTCGCTACCATCTTGATAATCGTGACCGAACGTACTATTGTCATCAGTTCAGTGCGCAAAAATCATATACCTACCTATATAATTATATCTCCTATATGAAACAAAACAAACTAACAAATTTTTACAAAACTAGTTTTAATAGAATGTGTGGAATATGCATATTTCAATTGAATTAACTTTACCTGTAGTACTGTTTACTGTAGCGTACAAATCTTTAATTGCACTCGTTTATTATTGCCTTCACGAATTTTATTCATTTGAGATTCAACATTCAGTTTTCTACTTACTTAAACTGTACTACGACTTTGGATTTTGATGTCGATGTATAATTTATTATTATTTATTGTATAATTATAATCCTGGGCTGATTCAGAATTAATTTAGAGTGAGTCATATCTAGCATTAGAACTCATTCATAATAGAAAGCAAATAATAATATTGTCTTTTGTATCAATATCATTGCAGTTAACCGTAGTCATGATGTTTATGTCCATACTCCCAGCGTTCTTATTCTCTGTCCTCTAATTGTTGTTATTGTTTATAATATTATTTTATAGTTCTTTATAATGAAAAAATTTTTTAAGTGGGTCTTAAAATCAACGTGAAATTGTTTTCGTTTTCGTAAACCGTTTTGATAATTTGTTATTACTTTCTCGTTGTTAATAGAACCATAAATAGGAGTATTAGTTGAATAATATTTGCTTGTCGTTATTCCATGTAAAATTGACTTTCGTTTCCATTAAAGCTAGTTATGTAATTATTCAATAATAATTTACTCACGGTCAGTGTACAGGGAAATCTGCAGATAATTATAGATCGCTATAGTATGACAGAGGCTCAACTCCAGTTAATAATATTTATGGATTCTCAAAGTAGATTGTATTGTAAATTGTAATTAAATACGTACAGGTGTTGATGCTGATACTACAACTTACCATACAGTTATATAGGTAAAAGTAAGATTAACTTACAGATTTAAACCTAAAATCTTATCTTTAGAAATCTTAGAAATCTACGATTACTAGTATCTTGGATTTCTTAGAATTAATTTTTCAGATGGTAATTGTTAATAATATAGTTAACGTCTAAGTATATTAAATTGAAACCCGTCTACCAAATGTGACTATGATTTAGTATTTATTAAAGGAAAAGGGCGAGACATATGTAACTAGTTGTTCCTAAATAGAATTACTTGGAAGGATTTAACTTTAATTAGTAGGCACTTATTTCCAATATTTAATTGTAATCATATGAACTTTGTAATTATAGTAAATGATTGTAAATTGTCAGATAGCGCTGTAGATGTATGTGTACGGTTACGAATTACAAATTCGTCTGGAGTTGCGTTAGGTTGGTGTAGAAACATGCGTAAAACTAATTACGGTGATGATGAATTGTAATTTGTGGAAGAGAGGACATAATTGTAGTTGTAATTAGGCGTTTTACAGGTTATCGTGAATACTTTGGGGTCGTGAGATGTATGTGGCATTTAAATGACATGGCATGGCGTGGTGTAATAATAAATCTGGAGTTGGTGTAGTAGCTCTGATCTCATAGTCAAAACCATATGTGTATTAAACGTTTTCAACAAAAAATAAACTAAATACGTACTTATATACTGCAAAATAACAACGTAATAATGCTACCAGAGTTTCAGGACATTGTCCATTCTCGCTAAACAAATCTTCAGAAGATAAAAATATAACTATACTGAATAGATTTTATCATTTCAAAGAAAACGCAACAGCAAAAACTCCTTGTTCGGTTCAATTTATAGAATTAAAAGTCATATTACAATTAATTAATTAAAGCAATTTACAAAGGGCAATAGCGTAATAATCTGGAGAGTAAATTCAAGTGAACTCGGTAGACGATTGCAGCAAGACAAATACGTGTACGTTGAATAGGATTTAATTAATATTTTTCTCGTAACTTCGATTTAGTACATAAAGCAAGTATGCAGTTTGGAGAGTTGTGAGTCAATTTCGAGTTTTTTTAGACCATTTTTATTATTTCTTAATTCAAGTTCAAATACTAGCTTTTAGGTAAACACAGAAATTACTATTACTCATAATACGCAGTAACAAATGACCGTTGGACTAAAAAGTAGGAGAAAGTATATACCGGTCATAAATGTACATAGTAATTAGTGATGGATAAGACGACGTTTTTATTTTTAATTTGTGACACCGACGCACGATTTCACAACCAAATTTCAATCTAATAATATGATAGAAGTATTAATTGGTTTGTTTTTCATAAACGATGAATATTTCCAGGGGTTAAAATACAATACGATTGAATAATGTGGTACAAGTGACTTGTTATCAATAATTGCTATTGGCTTTTTACTCAATTTCCAACTTCCGATCACTTCGCGCATCGTGTAATTAGTTAACAGATTTAAAATCTAATATTGTGGCTAATAGCAATTATAAGCTACCGAGCTTTAGTAACTGCTCTTTTTCGAACATAATTAATAATTTTATTGTAATATCAAATCACTTCGTTAATGTTAGCAAATAATTAAGTACTATAGGGAGCTCCCATTTAAAATCAAAATTAATAGTTAATTATGTTTCCAAAGTGGATTTTTAATATTTACGTAATTATCAGATAATAAATTACGATTAATTACTAAATTACAGTGTGTTACGTTATACTACATACATTAAAGTTACAGGCATCAGCGTTAGCAAAATAAACAAATTAACAAAACGATCAACAAGATTTATTAGCGGAATAATATTATACCCAAATTTTTTAAAGCATTGCTCGTACATTAAAATAATTACCTACCTACATAGGTGCACTAATTATCCCCAAAGGTTTAAAAATTATCAACATTAACTGAATTCAAAATGAATGTCCTTTTATACGATAATATAACTTTAATGAGAGACACCGTCAGACAGGCTATACCATCTGACAGTTATTCGTTGGTAATTAATAAGAAAGGATGAATTTTATGAAAGTTAGTATTGATGACTATAGGATATGAAATAATTATTCATCATGGAACCTGTATTACTAGCTATTATTACTGCTATTGATATAATTATATATCCAAGTTGAATTCAAGATGTATTCTATGATGCTGACAACTAAAGTATAACTGTATTGTGTTGTATACTGTTAAGAAATTCCTTCAAGGTAAAAAACATGATGCTAATGAAGTGAGAATACATTGGACTACTGATGCTTGTGAGAATATAATAAATTTCACAACATTCAAATTAAAAGTGACACAGGCTAAATATTAAACAGAGGAATCGAGAACAAAATGAGAGAAAAATAAAGTCGAGTTCCTTCTAGCTATTAAATTATTTATGTTTATGCATCGAGTATAGAAATATAATAATCATTCGGGATTTCAGATGAAGTTCTGACATCGGGCTGGGCTGCACTTTCGTTTCAGTTCATATATATATCTGACCTTGAGTCTGCGTCCCTTAAATTCCACTTCATTTCCTATTCCTCAATACGTGTATTAGATTCATTCTTCGATTCCTCATTGCACTGTAAGGTCATCGTCGTAAAATACAGATAGTCACAGTTTCAAGAGTTACTTCCATGTAAGTAATAATAGTACTAATTGTACTTACTAATTATAGTTCATGTATAACTAATTAACCAATAGATTCTTGTTATTATACAACAATTATTGCGATTAGCGGAGTTAATAGGAGACATCGGATTTGTGTAGTACCTACGGATATAGTTATGAATTATAATTATTGATTTTCTAGCTGAATGACTAAAGCTAATGCATATACATATTTCATTTGTATATAATTAACTGCTTATGATAATGTAGGAGCTGGGGAAAATTCATACGACGAGATCGCAATATGCAAATAGAAAATTGGTTAAAAAGCATAAAAATTCTAAAATTGGGTTTCTTGTTTTGGGTTTCCTTCTTAGTAATGAAAATGATATATGAATTTTTTCCTCCTTCATTTTCAGCGGTTCTTTTTATTTCGGCGGCCGCCTCCTTTGGCTGTGGATGCGGATGTGGATGGGGACGAATTACTGGCTGTCGTGTTTGTTGCGCTTCCTCCTGACCCTGCCGCAGTGGATTCATAAACCACCTGCCCACCGGCAATTTCCTGCTGCAGTGGAGATTCTTCGATTTGCTTCTGAGCTTCAAGGTAAAACATGATGTCCCTCAATTGTTCCTTTAAGTCTTGGATTTCGTTTGTTTTGGTCTGAGCATACTCTTCGTGGAGTCTCTTTGAATTCGTAACCAACTCTTGCCACTTGTGCTTGTCTTCTGAGAGGCATTTATTCATTTCCTTTTCCTCCTTAAGATCCACTAAAACTTTTGTTAATTTCTGGTTTGTGGCTGCCAACTATCAAAAACCATGACAAACCTATGTTAGGTCTCAAATTGAATATGCTATCCCTACGTGGGGTTTTAATCTGTCATCATCTGACAAACACAAATTAACAATGTTCGAAAAAAGATGTCTCGGAATCATAACTAAATCTAGAGTAACCTTGAATAATTATAAGGATATTCTTAGTAAATTTAAATTAAAATCAATCATAAATGGAATTCTAAAACTTGGTCTTAAGCTGGCCATTACAATGTATAAATCACCACGTTTTAGGCCCATTCTAAACCTGACCACTAAAACTTATATTTCAACTAGATCTAAAAATCACTTTCGGTCTATTCTTTGTAAGTATAATAGATATTTTAAATCTGTAATTCCTGCTCTAACTCGCGAATCGAATAATATCAGCCCTGATGATAAACTCAAATTTGATAACCTGTTCGAACAATTAGCTTCTGTCGATGATTAATTACCTTCAATTTTCTTTGCCAATCCTGTTTTTGTTATAATTATAGTGTAGTGTTTAGAAAAATTATTTGCCTTGTAATAATCCTTCAGTGTCAATTATGTAGTTGTTAGTATGTAATTAGCTTGTTACTACTTTTAGTCAATAATTCAATAGTGTATGTTTGCTTATCGTCTGCAATCTATGAATCCTTCACCGAAAGTTTCTTCCTAGCTATTTAACTTTCTAACTGTGTCTGTTTTCATGTATGCTTTAATGGCGAATAAAATTATTATTATTATTACATTGTAATCATAAAAGTTGCTTCCCAAATGAGCTCAGAATACGCATTTTGTCATAGATGGTGCAAACTGTTTTACGTCTTTCCCGTTGTATAAAGGATATTTTCAGAGGACGTTAGTATTTTGCACTTTCAATGACTTGCTTCTTGGTATAATGTTTTGATGTAGATCATATTAGGACAAATTACTCTTATACTTACTTTTCTTTCCAAAGCACCCTTTTCCTTTAGAGTACTCGTGAGTCTGGTTTCGAGATCACGATTAGACTTCAATGCTTCTAATAAGGTTTCCTTCATTTCTTGTACTTCATTCATGACTTCTTTCTTACTTTGGCTTAGTTTCTCCTCAAAGTACGATCGTTGGGATTCAAGCTGCGTTGTCAGCATGTAGGTAAATTCCAACTGCAGAGAATCAAACTTTTCGTCTGATTTTTCACAGTCGTTTTGACTTGTATGACCAGCACCAGAAGATACTTCCACGAGCTTCCCATCTGTTTTATTCTGGAGGAGTCGATGGACAAAGTTGTCACCCACGTAGTCCCATACTCGATTATTCGTTGGCTGGATAGCATAGCAGTGTGAAGTTTCACAAAAATGTCTAGCAAAGATACAATAAAGTATTTTGTTGATTTAATAAATGAGTAAAGAAAAGCCGCAGTTGTTGCGATTCCAATATAAATACATATCTAATTTATTAAATTAAACTAAAGAATGTAATTTTGAGGTTGGAACCAAAGTTACTTGTATGCATGACCCTGGACGTATCTCCCACAACCTACGTGACCGCATATTAAACATATCCACAAAGATTCGGAGGAACCGCACTCGGAGCACTGGTTATTTGCCACCATTTCTGGAGTCTGAACGTAGCGGCAAACAGGACAGCTGAAATAGGTAATTAGTACCAAAGTTATTCATGTATCACTCATGCAATCCAAATTAGATGAGTTTAACGGGATTTTATCTCTCCATGCCGTTTGCAATTACCTCGAATCCACCCACTTGGCTAAGCAATGAGAATGGAAAGTATGATTGCACAAAATTGTCAAAATTCCTTCCACGGACTCGTCCATACGCTCCAAGCAAACAGGGCAAGTTGGTAATTCAGTGTGTCCTAATTGAGAGATAATTAATTCATCCATAGTTGCTCGCTCGTTACTTTTCAAAAGTATGCCCCTTTTAAATTTACCGTAACTGACAATATAATCTCATTACTATTAAGTTATTTTAAATGTTTTGCATAGAAAGATAGGATTTAAATTAAGAATAAATACTAATATAAACAGGGGAGTAGAATCAGGAATTTTCGGGGGACTATACATATTATTGTATTGTATGTATAGTATATTTACCCACTAAGGGAAGTCCTGCCCCTTGACTTTCCTTGAAAGTTTCCACACGAGACACGTAAGCTAAGTGGCAGACATCTTCTTCAATAGAATTATAATTTATACCGTTGAAAGCTAAGTAAAAGGCATCGGCACCACGCTACAAGGTAGTGCAAAAAATTAAAGCCTATAAAATACCAAATTATACAATTTTTGTTGTTACACTCTTTCAATTCTTTTTTATTACTTGGCCTGACCTGATCATGAAATTTGATTAGAACCATATACTGATTGGGTGAAGCATCTCGTATAATTTTGATTCGCTCCACTTCGGACTGGAAGGGTGCGAGGAACTGTAGAAGATCACGACACGACATTGTGGTTGGGACGGCAAGCATGCACAGCATCTCACTCCGGCTATCGTCATCGGTGTCAAGAGGGGTTCGTTCACTTCATAAAAAACATAAATTATGCACACCACAACAGCTTAATCTTTGCGCGGTCAGTCCTAACTCCCAACGAGCCAATATATACAAAGTATAACTCATATAGGTAAACAAACTGCTTGCAAAATACGACAGTTACTATCACGTACTTCTCTTTGTAGAGATGAAGTATTCCCTTCGTCACTTCTACGAATGGATTACCAGAGATAAAATTGACTTTCTTTGGTTCACCTTCATTAACTAAAAGAATTCAAATAACGGTTAATTCGTAATTTTAATTGTACTACTTACTACTACAACTTCTACAACTTAGTAAATATATTTTTCAGTGTGTACATACCCAAATCACGCTAAATAAAAAATCCAGTTGCTTACATTTTCTCCCAGCACCTTCAGTACATTCCTCTACAATCTTTTCATAACTTTCCACTGTCAAAGGCTTCATCGTTCTCTGCCCTTTCACCTTGGACTGCTCTCCGTGATCAAGTACAAGTTCATTTTCTTCCATGGCGTACTTTGGGGCTAAGCAATTAATGTAACAATCCATACTTTTAACTTTTACAAAACGGAAGTATGCACGATATGAACCTCCTAGACAACGTCATTTAAACGAGAGTTCTTTTTCGGATCAAATAAAGAGTATGCTAACCCGTATACGAAAGTGACGTTATAGGAGACGATTCATCAGCAATTTCAATAATGAGGACGCAAAGCGTTATGTCTGACATGGAAAATGCGCTTCTTTGATCCACTACTATGTGTCCTACGGAATAATATTAATAAAAAACTCGATCAGCAATAAATCCAAGTGTCAACATATTCAAGAATAACTTAGACAAACATAAAGGCTGGGAGCTGGGACTTTAAAAGTGCTAACCCTGACCCACTTCCCCTCACCAGTATGTAAAAGTGCTTCCGAAGCTGTAGTGAGAGCCGGGCTTACAAAGTCTCAAATCTGTATAGATTCTATCCGGAGAACATTTATAATTATTACCAGCTCATTCCATCATATCATTATATAAGAAAATTATGACAATTTTTAATTATAAACATATAAATGTGTCCTACTCTCTGATCGTGCGACAACTAACAACTAAAACCGACAGCAATTAATACAATCAACAATCTTGCACCTTACATTGACCCACGAATAACATACTTAAAACCCATAGGTACTTCCTACTAATATTTGATATAAAAATCGATATTTCAAAAAACTTACAATGACAAATGTATGAATATAAACCGAACCTTTTGTGCCAATTAAACTCGTGCAACCGCTTGACTTTGACGTTTCAGCACTTCAGCAGGACAAAACTACGGAATAGAATTGACAGAGGTTATTCTGATCTGATCTAAATACGTTGTGAGTATGGAGTATGGAAATCGACTCGAAAACGAACTCGTTTCTCAATTATAAATTATAAAATTCCGTCACTTCAATCACTCACAAATTATGATGTAATTATAGGCCTTGATACCCAAACCCAAAAAAGGAAACAGTAATTGATAATTGATATGTTCTGTCCTGTGGTCTCTAGTAAATGACAGACAACAAGGTATATTCATGAGAATTCCAAATCGAACAGGAAAGAAAGGACGCAGATATACTGATAATAAAGTTATATTTTGTTTCCACATAAAGTAGATTAGTCAGTTAGCCATCAGTAGTACAACCAACAACAGAAACGTTGAACGTTCGAGACTTTTGAAAGTCAGAGGCATAAGTGTGCATTTTACTTTTACGTTAAGCTTTCAGCATTAGACACAGACACCCAAAACATTAACTATTACAGTTGACAGTCTAACTACCAACTACAGACTTACCTAATCTTTTAATGACAGTGTTATCGAAAATCAGACATGCACAAGGAAACAAAAGTTAAAATTCCAGTTTTTCAAATAATTATGAATTACCTGCAATTCGATTCTACGCTGCAAACGACTGACGATGATGATAAATGACTAACTAAAGCAATTTTCTTACTGCCTTCCTACTCGAAATAACTTGACACTTTATGGCAATTGTAAACGAACAAAATAGGAACACTAATGAATGACGAGTGCAATTGTGCAAGTAAATTCTTGGATGTATGTAACTATGTCATAACATATTAGTTTAGTTAAGATTTCACTTATTATTTAGTATGCTTACATACATCATTACAATTCAATTATCTTACAAAATCAACGTATCGGCTTAATAAAGGAAAAATTAAAGTAATGGTGAATTTAGTTTAATATTAATTACGAGGAAAATCAGTGGTATACGGATCCAATGGTAATAATTATAATTATACAGTCAGTAACAGTGATCCAAAATATCCCATGAATTCCCATGTTTATCCTTTTATTCTTTAACCTTTAATTTTAATGTACTGCTCTTCAATTATTTTTGAACATGCGCGCTCATTGAGTAAAAATCGTCTCACGGGCCGTGCATAAAAATCGTGTCATCAAATTTTCACACGCGTGCTTTATTATTCGGGACTCGGACTCGGAGCGAAGTGAAAGCTAAAGCCAAAATTAAAATTCGCCGTACATATGTATGTACTTCGTAATGCAGTGAATGAAATAACTGCCAGAAGCGAAAAACAGTAAATAATAACCGTCGCTGCAATTATGTAAGAACAAAATCGTGGCGATTTTTGAAAAAGTTAATCGATTTTCAATTTTGACGTATCTTTGCTGATGTTATTTTTCGTGGTGCTTCTTAAACTCTGTCCAATTCCTGAATCTTGAAAATAATGCAGGGAGCAGTAGCGCCAGCAGAATTGTTTTTCGTGTAAGTCTGGAAAAAACTTTATCTCGTCGTGTTTTTAAAAAAAATGCATCATACCTAGTGTCAATTTATTGTAAAAAATATGCTCCTTTTCCCTGTGAAATAAAAAACTGCGTCGTTTTCGTGTATTTCAAAATTGCATCTTTTTTGTGTAAATCTTACAGAAGGCAATGTCGTTTTAAAAATCCTTTGTAGGTCTGCAGGTCTATAGTTACAGTTACATACGCTTCTGGCAGGTAGTTGGAGAGATGATTATGATCAAGGTGGCTAGACAGGAGGGTAATAAGGTGAGTCCATCCGAGGGAAAAATTTATTTTTATTTAAATGCAAAGTACAGACATCCAATATATCTATGTAAAATAAATTGATTTCCTAGTAGATAATTTACTGTATACTTAACTTAATGTGATTAATGAGTAGAGAGAAAGATAAATTTATTCAAAAAATAAACCTGACACTGTTCTCCAACGAGGATAGCCTAAACAGACTCAGTATATGGGTACATAAGCTTGTTACATGAAATTTATGGTGGTTATAATGGGTGATTAATTGTTTGATTATTAGGTGTGGTAGAAAACACAAATCTGCATTGATTTCTTAAGCACAGATTAAGAATTAAATTAAATTAAATTAAGAGTCAATATTTAAATGCATTGTGATATGTTTACTGATACTGGCATGGTATACTTACAATCCTAAGACAGTTTAAGACACCACAATCAAACACATACTTGTATGTAGGTACCTACATGAATTTTTTCCATGAAAGACATCCATGCAAAGAAAGTAATTTTCTCTTTGAAACGCTTTCATTCCACCAAGATACTAAATTCATTGGAATGTATCTCCTAATAATATAAACGCTAGCTTTCAACACCTTTATTTCTTATCAATAGAATACAACACTACATATCGTAGGTTAAGAGGCCAAATCACGCATTTCCTATAAAATTTAATAGGAAATGTGAATTTTTGCCTCTTAACTGACGATATTCAAAATTTTCAAAAGACAACCAAAGAAGTTCGCATTGTACTCTGAAAATTAGTACATACGATGATGATGATGTATGCTATAATTAACTATAGTCTCTCCAATATGCTGCAATCTTCAATGAAATCACAAATCACACGTATGGTTTTTATGCCTAATTCCCTACTTCCTTAAAAATTACAATATGTATAAAAAATGCAATTATTTGAAGAGAAGAAAGACGAAGTGAAGGCATGGTTGACTGTGAAATGAAACTAACCGTCGGTTCGGTTCAGTAAGTTGCGCATTTTTATGCACCTACTAAAAGTACTAGTTAGATACATAAACTATAAGAAAGTCATGCTAAAATGCAGGCACGGAAGAATGCAGATAAAGACAGAAACTGTTGCCATCCTTCATCGTTGTCGTAATCCCAGAAGTTGGCCATGCTGACATGCTGAGCCCATTCGGAATTCGGATTTTGGGTGCTAATGCCAACACCAGCACCAATTGGATGGACCCATGAAAAGGTAATGAGCAAGCATGTGCTAGCCAAGTCAGTTTGTTAGAAACTAGAAACTACGTGGCACGATGTAATTTAAAGAAACCTATTTCTTGCTGTCTATAACTCAGCACATTATTATAACCAGTACAAACGATTACTATATGACATTATAATCAATTATTATCATAACTCTGAGCTGTAATAATTACAATGCTATGACTATGTCAGTCAGCTATATAAAAAAATCAGTTAAATATTAAGCCAACAAAAGCCACGTAAGAGAGCATACGCTATTCATGCTTCTCACGAATCTTTGACTATGGTTATTGCGACCTATTTCATAATCTTGACTAGGGACTAGTCCACTTAAAAACAAAAATTCCAAGGTTTTCAGTGAGAATTTGAACGCAATATTTTATTTTTGAATTCATTCATTGCATGCCAAAAACTCAAAATTGCCTAGTAAAATATTGCGCATGGTCCTTTTTATTCGTTCACGTAAAATTCCGAAGCTTGAAAAATTCCACTCCAAAATCTGAAATGGGGATCTTTAAATGGTGTTTTTCATCTTAATTTTAACTGTTGACCCATGAATTTTTGCATTTTGCATGTAATAATAAAGAAATAATAATTGCACCTTTTGGAAAAAAGTACAACATAATAATTACGTTTTTAAAAACTTTGGAAAATAATAATTTCACCTTATTGAAGCGTCGAAAAAAATAACTACACTTTTTCAAAAATTGGAAAAAGCAATAATTATGCGATTTTAAAAAATGCGAAATTTCACGGGTAGGTCTGCCAACGGTTAAAAGCGTTGTTAACAATTTGAAGTTCTTTGACAAGACAAATTCAAAAAAAAAATATTGCTTTCAAATTCTTGCTAAGCACCTTGGAATGTTTGCTCGTTAAATGCATATCTAAAGGTATATGTACTGTATATCGATCAGAACTTGTACAGTAGCAGGAGGCAGGGATCTACTGATAATTGGAAGCTTTTCCAATTGTAAATATGCCTGTCATTTTACACAGAAATTAGATGTATGTAATATGTAATCGGTACCGGTACCTGGAGAGTGGCAACGACAGAAGGAGACTGGCAGGTGATAGTAGAGTAGCAAGCAGTAGTGAATGAGCATAGTTGAAAGTGTAAGTGGAGTGGAGGTGAACTGGTAAAAAACCTGAGCTTGGCCTGTCCGTCTCGGCTGTCCTCTGACTTAACTTTTACATTTCATTTTCACTTACAAACCATTTCGATTCCGATCCTTGTAGGTTCGGATTTGACTTTAGACTCTATATATTGACGGGATGTATTTGGCCCTAGTCTTTGAGTCAAGTCAAGTCTAGTCAAACTAAAATCTTGTTTTCCCTTTGGCTAATCCTTCCTTGTGCTTGTTCCGAAATGAGATGCCTTCCTGTTTTATGAAATCAAATCCGCTCCTAGCCGAGTATATGAGAATCCGATGGAAAGATAAATGACTAGAGTATGCGACCAAAGTGTCACTTATGTTTGCATTCCAATGCTGGTCTAGTACTGCATGGGCTGGTGCGGGTTCTAATATCTTCTGTATACTACCTACTTGCCATATCATGCCACCCCGATCAAGATAATGCCTACTCGATTTTAGCTTTTGGACTTTAACTTGTGCTTAAAGTTTGGTGTACGATGGAGATGGAATGCGATGAAATGATATGAACGGATCTATTTTGATCAGGACTAGAGGATTAGAGCATGAGGGAATGAAATTCAATAGGAATAGTGAAACGGTGTGAATATCTGTACAGGCTTTGGGGAGAGAATCCCAAAGAGTCCTAAATTCCTACCTTCCCTTGACGTTGTGTCGGTGCCGGTTGTGCCATAAACGAGTTGATCTTGTTCTGGTGCTTGTTCTGTTCGAGATTCGGTGTTGGTGCTGAAAAGGGTAATATTAGAGATTGTAGATCCCATCGGTGTCGGTGTCAGTGCCGGTGTTGATGTCTACGTCTACCTTAAGCTCTAAGTTATAGGTACCAGTAATCCCGTGTATTTATGAATGCCGTATATGTACCTAGAAATATCATGACAGGACTAGGTATCGGTATCAGGTATTGCCGTATAGCGACCTGGATTATGACTGGAAGTGCAGAGAGCAAATGTAGTGTGAGGAAGCAGGGGTATGTCATACCAACTGGGTGCTGGTTAAAGTACCTATAACAATACCGGGTTGTAAGTAGTATGTAGACAATCCGGTAATAAAACAAACAGACGGACATGGAATGGAAGAAGGAGCCAGGCCAGAGTGAGAGCCAGAGTAAAGAACGGGACCGGGAGTTGAGAATTGTATTAGATTGAGGGAACGGGTAAAACACGGGAAGTACGTAATGTGTAATGGTAGCGGGAGCAGTTGAGGCAGAGCAGTCGTAGTCGTCTCATTCTTTCTCATCTCATCTTTTTCCAATTTGGTTCTCAACTACCGTACTTGGCTAAATTTAAAGGCTTTGGCTTTGACTTTACATTACACTTTGGCTGCTTGCACTAACACTTTCTACTGACTCCGAAACTACAGCTACAGGCACTGCCACACGGGCACGGGCACGGATCGGGTACGAGTACGCGAGGAAGAGAGGAAGAGAGTGCACTTGTTCCTTGTTAGTCTTACCCTGGGCTTCTTTCCTATTGCCAATCAACCAAAACCGAAAGGACGAAACCGAAATCGAACCCAAGCAAAGGGAAATTTAAGGAAGTAACCGAAACCCAACCGAAACCTTACAACTCACAGTCGCATACGTACATATATGTGCACATAGGTGTAATAGTATAATACACAGTCCCATATACCTATACTTACATACATACCGTAACCAGTCAGTCGTTCCACTTCCACTACAAACTACAATTCAAACAGAATCCAAAGTCCCAATCACCTACACGTTTTACTTTCCACTTCCAGTTCCATCCAGCCAGATCCAGAGCTCTTTCTAACTTTCTATCCAGCAGCTCGGTCCAGCTCCAGCACCAACGTCAATGTCAGTCATTTTCCAGTCGGCTCTTTCTCATTGTCATTCGCATTCACATTTGGATTTGTGTGCTACGCCAGTATCACTACAAGCCAATCTCTCATTCTTTCCAATGGCATTTTAACTATAGTACCTACGAACATCACCTTTATGGAATTATTCTTTGTACAACCAGGAACAACAACTATGTCAAATCAATGTTATAACTTCACATCTCACACGTTCCTTTCCAGTGTCCTTAACAAACAGTCAGTCTATCATCAATCTGAATTTGTCAGTCAACACTTGAGTCAGTTTGTTCAGTTCCAGAAAGAGGATCTTGATCTTGAATGAGAGTCATTGCATGGAAATGCATTAAAATTAATCTGTGATAGATAAATGCTACATTGTTGAATTGCTGTCTTTAGCTGTGTACATAAAGCGTACGCAGCATACCTTCATTGTTCCTCTTGCTCTGCAAGTTGTCTAAATATAATGGAAATGGAAGCAAACGAATAAAAAAACTATCAGCTGAAACAAACGAAAATAATATGAAAATAAATCTAACCTGAAGCTACTGACTTTTACCATCTACAAAAACTTGAATAAAACATCACCTACTAACGAAATTATTGACTTGCCTCCACTGTCCAGTCTCCAGAGCGTGTGTCCACAGGCAGTACCTACCATTAAGATTCCAGAAAGAAGTTTTCAAGTAAATACATAGTTATAATTACATTGGTAAAAAAAGGATAAGAACAACTTCTGTCTTGACTGCGTGCAGAACCGCATGTTACATAACGATTTACATTTTTGTAACTAGGAATCGAGTCGAAACAAGTTTAGTTAGCGAACGACTTTGTGAGAATTGAAAGACTTGAAAGAAGTGTGAGGGAACATAGAGTTAAAATGGATACATGATTAATGACCGCTATATAACGATTGCGAACAAAGCAACGGAGACGGGCATCAGTTTCTTGGGACGCTTGTTTTTGCTTAGTCGCGATTTAGGATCAGAATTTGTGATCTTGGTGCATTACTAATACTTAAAATTGTGAAGAGCCGGAGAAATGCAGGATATCGATATAGATACGGATACGGATACACATTTACATATTTCAGTATTTTAGCGCGGATATGTTTAAAGTGGCTGCTGCATAAGCCAATTTATAATTATAGCACAAACTTAGTAGTAAGAGTAAATACCGCAATAGTTTATAATAATAGCTATACAATATAGGCGAGGAGTTAATTATAAACAGTTCCTTGAGCAAGAATCATGTTTACAAGTAAACAAAGTATTACAAGATTTTGATCAAATTCACTCGTGCGGGATTTTTGGTATTTGAAACGTCAGACTTGAATTAAGTTCGGCTTGACTTGCTGATTTGGTTTCGGATAACTCTTTCAGTTTTTGAACCAAAGGGGGAGAGAAGCATAACGGTAGACGAGTTTGGATTTGAATTTTGATGGTGAAGAAGAATGATAAAAATATAATCATTTGTAACTAATTATAATTAAATTATTCTACAATTGGTATATGATTTGATCTGATCCCTTGAATTAGGTTCTGCAAGAAGCATCGCCACTAAACAGTATATTGCTGAATACTGAACTGACTCCTACTGAACTACTGACTGACTCTGGCTGTGCGGCGTGCTTTCAAAAAAGTATTCCCTTGCAGTTTGTGTATGTAAACGAATCAACGAACAGTTTCGCCAACATTTGTAATTACGAAATAATTAATCCTAATTAATTATAGAGTAAAAGCAATGAGACGGAGAGAAGCAATAAGCGAAAGCAGAAATCCGCTTCAACTTAACTGTGTACTTGTTCTTGATCTACTACAGTAATTTCAAAGAAGCGGTGGAGACGTCGGTAGTAATAATTAAGCATAATATCTTCACACGTTTAACCTCGTTCCGTTCGAGAGTTTTATAGTCCTACTATAATTATAGTAGCCCTTGGTGTAATTAGCACCTAAATAATATTGATTATTTACCTACAGTCGTGTATAGAAAAAATCTTGAAAATTGTTGTAATGCGACAACAACATATATTGTAATTTGTAATATCGCCGTCTTAATTAATTGACATCGACAGTCGGTCTGTATAATCTAAAGTGATCAGTTTTGTAATTATGCACAGGTGGTATTAATTAGAAATTAAGTGATCACTGATCAAAGATTCGGTAGTCCAGAATTATTTAGGTTTCCCCAAACGGAGCGGGACCTGGACTGAATAGGAAAGCAAGGATTGTAGCATCTTCCTCAGCTTTTGCTTGTTTTGTTACCTTACACTTACGACTTACGAGTAGTCATTAAAAAGTTCTGTGACTGTTGTGGGAATCTAGTGCAGAATAACGACAAACGCAAAGAATTAAAAATAGTAACAATATATTTAAATACTAGCCAAATATATTTTGTTTTGCTCATTAGGTAGACAGTCAGTTTTTTAGACTCCACGTCGTAATATTTTGATTAGTAAATAAAATTGTAATTAAGTAACTGCATATAATACTCAGAAAGGTTAAGGAATAAGTTGATAAAATGGTGCAAGCCTTTGGAGCAGCAGTACTATTCGTTACTGGAACATTTATATTCCCAGCAACATTCTTCCTTCAGCGATACCTTTGGAATGCAACGAAAATCGGCCAAACTATTGCAAAGAAATATAAGTTTACGGAGAAGGATATCGCAGATATTTCAAATAAGTATGTGAATACATTTAATTCTGTCATATTTGTTTAGACGGTGTTAGATTGTTGGTCGTTTCTTAATTTTATATTCAGTACTATTTGATGTATACCGTAGACCCGTCGAAGATATTATTTAATATCGTAAAATCTTTTGTGTTTATATTCTAGTAAAAGACTTCGAAATAATTGCTGAGTTAAAATTTATTTGCTGTTTTTGTGGTTTGTTGTTCAGTTTTGTCTTTGTTTATTTCAGAATCGTGTCCGCATTTCAAGCAGTTCTTGCGGCCGTGGCGGGTTTCCTTATATGTAAACATTGTATGAAAGACGTAGTTCGTGATAAACATGCCGCAACCCTTATATATGCTTGGCTTGGAATTCCTTATTTTTTGTAAGATTTTCTCTATATTAATTATATATTATTACTTACTTGTGGTACATCGAACCAATTATTACTATTTATTACAATATGAAACCACCTAGGTATCGAAAATGTGACGGTATCTGGGCCTGTCCTTACAATTCAAACGAATTTGTGTCAAGATGCAACAATTATTTTTGTACAACAATTTTTATTTTCGATGTGGTATTGTTCTAATATATATATATACTTGTGTTTTGACATAACTTTACAGCTATGACACAGTGTGCATGTTCTATGTGGATCGTCTAGCCAAAGGAGTTTCCCATGAATCCTACTATCGCACTTTCGTCGATTTTCTTCGTTTCGTTATTAGGACACCGGTTATCGTCATTCATCATATTGTTATGGCACCAGTTGGCTTCAGCCTCATTGTGGTAAGCAGAATTATAATTCGAATATTAGCCTACATAATCTCATTATTTGTGTTTTATGTATACTGATCGACATTGGTTCTTATGATGATTTTGTTTTTGATTGAATTCCTGTGCTTAGTGGTATCGAGATGAAGTAATGACCGGTGACTTTTTTGTTGGCATACTCTACCTTATGGAAACAAGCACCCCTTTCGTGTCCATTCGATTCATTTTGAGTAAATTGCAGGTATAGATTTCACCCATGTTTAATATGTATTACTATGATTTCAGCAGCATTAGTAATTACCACATTAGCCGAATACGCACATTGGTTTGTTGAAGATGCGGAGCTTAAATGTGCTCAGTGTTAAATTGTTCAAGTAATTCCGCGAAAACTTACTTTTGCTGTACGAAAATGTGTTGTTCTGATTATCCAAGTAAAGATCATTTGTTTCGGGTTGTAAAAAAATGTTTGATGGATAAATTGCATGTTTTATATTTTCAACACGCACAGTTTACTATTCTACAGTGTCCAGAATTACGTGTTTTGCAGTTTCAAAAAATCTGAATCGCATGTATTTATGATTATAAGCATTTCTGAATGTTCTAAACCGTACAGATTTGAAACACTTGTACTTTGTTGTTTGTACCACAAAACGTTTAGAAAATGTATCCTGGATTATCTGCGTTGCACAGGTAATCCAGGCAAGGAACATGTGTGTAATGCTGGTTGCAGTTGTTTCAAACCATTTATCTGTAGCTGCTCTACTGAAGGTAATAAACTGAAATTTATTGACATTTTAGATGAAATCAACTTTCCTGTATGCTATCAACGGAGTTTGTATGCTCGTCTTTTTCCCTATTTTTCGCATTGCGAGTGTGTTCTACGCATGGATCCTCTACAGTCATCAACTGAACCTTGGCTACTTTCAAGTAAGTCTCCGTGATAAAAGTTGTTGATTAACACAAACAAATGGTATTTGAGAGTAGCCCTATATATAGTTAGATTTGCAGTTATAAGTGTTTGTACCACCTCATTTGCAGAATCTTAAAAATTGGTTGATTGCATTTATTTTTCTAGTCTTTTTATGAAGCATCCTGGATATGGAAAGGTTATATCATGGCAGCTCTGGCACCACAAATCTACTGGTACGTCCTTATGTGGAAAGGTTTAATACGAATGCTCAAACCTACCCCCACAATACAAAAGCGGAAAATAAAAGATCAAGACAAAAAAGTTGAATAGTAAAGGACCACCATTTTAAGGATTTTAGTATTAAATTAGGAACTATGATTTTTTACGCCCTCGCCTGGGCAGAATACGTATATAAAAAATAATTAAGCATAAATAATAATCCAGATTACACTGTTAGTAATTATGCTGTTTCCTTTATTACCTGGAAGTTCATTATTATACGCCCATCCCCCACACCAAAAAAATTAATACTAAAATTCTAGTGTCTAGAAACATTTGATTCCCAATTAAGTTTTAGTGATATCATTAATATTAATTCGAAAGAATAAGATAAGAATTAACAAATAACCATACCGAAGCCAACATCAAGTGAATAATTACGTAGATAAGTAATTATTTTGTTGCATAATGTATCTTCGTTAGCGATTACGTATCGACAGTTTACTTACTAATTATTATACCAGCATAATTATTATAATATCATAATTTTATTATTACAGTTAAATCTAGACGTTGATAATAACAGTCTTGCCCTCTTGAACACCTACCGTAATCGTAACTGAATTGTTGCCAGGTTAGAAATGAAGCTACATAATTAATTATAATTATTGGTATTACCTAACTATAGACTTAGGTAATTAGAGTGAATATAGTTAGACACATCAAAATAACACACTGTGGTGAAAAGCATAATAATTATCATTAGTCGTACTTATTTAGTCGTCATAATAGAGACTATTATATATACGTATAATTACTATAATTATACAGTAATCACAATTATTATGTATCCCTATAATTTTGTATAGTTACTTACACTTATACAAGAGATATACTATATTATACCAATACTTAAGGTTAAAGTTAGCATTATAATTAGTACATAACATAAGAAGCTGAGATGTTTATTTTATGGCTCCAACTATTCACCCTCAGATACGATACGATTACCCACAGCGTCCTACAGGCTCGTGTTGCTCACTTTATCAACTTACGAAGTAATTATAGAATTATTTATCGGTAGATTAGCGTTAGAGTTGTTGGTGTTACTACTCAATTGCATTGTATTTTACCATATTGTCCCCAATAATAATTGTCCTGGTTCTCTATTAGTGCATTCGAAATCTGTTAGTCTCTATCAGAATCAGACTACCACAACCACACGAATTTCCATCAATTGCCTTACACGAAAACAAAAAATGTAGACACAATATTTCACAAATCTAAAAATGTATCACTCTATAAGTAGTGCGATCACACTTCACTCTCAGTCTCAGCTGACTAAACACTATAAACAGCCTAATACACTAGCTTACGTGTGTATTAAATGAAGGAATTATGTTCTAGGTAATTATATTTACTACTTAATACTTTGGACGTTCGAAGTTCGAGTTCAAGTTCAATTTGTTATCATTAGGAACACGCGAACTAGTCAATGAATTGAAATCAAAAAATAATAATACTTATTACACCACCTACAGGTGTTGGTATTTAGAAGGAACGTACCTTGTGTATGCACATTACTACACTGTGGCTTTCACCTTGCTACTTAACAAAACAAACCATTTTTATTGGGACATGCATTTCGTGCATGAAACTCTGTATTTATGTAATGACTTTGTTAGAGAGACACTTCCTAGAATACTAAACAACTATATAACCAAAACGTAGTCTAAAGTCTAACCAAACAATATCCTATAATAGCTCTTGCCTACTAATAAACTATTGCCTAGTAATCAATTAACCATAAGACGCTATTTTCATTCATAATTACCTACCAACCTGATTTTAATAATTGTATTTTCTATATCCCTATCCTAACTGAATTTACATTAGCAAGGAATGTTTCTGTTCTATTTTTTGGCATTTTATTGTAATGCCGAAACCCGAAACAACATTATATAAGGTATATATAATGTCTAAAATTAATCATCTGAATCTATTATCAAGGCACGCTATGACGAGTATGCTAATATTTCCAAAACTTTGAAGCCACTAAGACTTATAGTTTCTTCTATCATCTGGCTGTTAGAGTTGTAGCCGAAGTCCGCAGCTATAGTTTTCTGACGACTCTACAGCTATTAACTTGTTATGTGGCTACTTTAGTTATAGTGCATACACATTATATGCCATTATACCTATATTACATAATTAGTTAGTCAATCATTGATTGTAATTAATTGTTTAAGTAAGTATAGTTCGTAGGGGAATAATTTACACCATTCATTCAAGTTCATAGTGAAATGAAATAGAGAGACTTCTAGATAAATTTTAGTAGCAGATACACAGTGCGTATATAGTTTGTATATAAATATTATCATTACTGTTACCACTAGCGTTTTGTGAATGGATTGAAATATCCAAATAAGGATCTTTTTTATCCCCGGTTTACTTGCGCTAATTTTTTCAGGGATCATGATTTCACTTTCTTGAACGTTCAGTTTTCCAGATTTCCAATTCCTCACATGACATAATTGTATAGTCACATATGTAATTGTAATTACTTACATGCTACAACGGTCGATATGAATTTGAATAATACTTCGCATATTTAATTGTATGTATAAATACTTCCTTCCTGTAATAATATTATTATATGTAGTTAAATTCGGTCGAAAATAATTATAAATGAAGAACTACAGTTGGATTTACAATTTTGTAAGTACCAAAACCAACACGAGAAGTGCAAGCTAAGCTTTGCAATACCTGCAACGATTTTAGTAGTTGTAGTACGAAATTGATTATACGAAGATTATCTAGATGTAAGTATATGTTTGGAAATCACTGATTCGTTTATAATTACAATAATGTTGACCTGAATTCCAACTGAGTAACGAACATTTTGAATTTAAATTTAAAAACTAGGGAAAACTAGTACACTCATATTTATTATTTTCCGACATTTGCAAATAACAATCAGTAATAATTTTTAGGCAGGAGTACATTAATTTGGTAGTACTGTTTTGCCTGTTATGATGAGTAAGGATAGAGCTGAGAACCTGTACTTTTTTAGATTAAGGTACCCAATGTTAGCTTTTTTTGCTTCAAGGCATGGTTTTTGAATTATTTACAACTACAACAGCGAACTGATGACTTTTACGTAACGGTAAAGTATCTACGTACCTGTAATATGTAGCATTTCTCCATATAAAATTGCAAGATGGAAGGCGGAAGGATATATTTCATCTTTTTGACAAAGCGCAGATTCCATACCATAAAAATACAATTTCAAAATTTAACTTACAAACGATTTAAACAGAACTACTATAATCGTCCCTAAAATTGCATGACTTAAATCCTGACTCTGATCCTAACTACGGAAACGATTATTTCAATTCAAACAATACCTCATCCAATTCCAATTGTACCAATCCAGCTTTCAACTTAAACTCCATACAATTATCAACCTATAAATCTTTACTTACCTTCCTCAAATGTTCACAGTTTACACCTCCCTTTACCATTTAAAATTATAACTATACTGTACAATATGATTAAATGAATATAATAATATAAGAATATTGAATTCCACCACTCCTCGCCTCAACAGTACGCAGTAACGGAGTGAGGAATTCGCATTCGAGAGAAGACATCAAATGTTATAAAATTCAAACCATTAAGCGACCATATTCATAAACTAGTCAAATTTAAATGTCCAACTTAAGAATCTGTACTATGCAGCTTCCTTCGTGTGTGAAGGGTCCATGTTGAATTATCGTAATTGTATTAATTTGCTGTATTTAAGTTACTACTATTAGGTCACTATTTAGCACCTAATTGTTAATTGTCACTTTTATTATGCTTGCTTTTAAATATTACAGAAATAGTAATCACAGTTGTAGAGATTTTTCAATAGGTGTACACCATACGACGCTCTTCGCATGCTTTTCGCATTTTCCACTAATTTCCCATAGAACCGGGTTGGAGAATGTTTGAGAATTTGGGATTCTCAAATCCGTTTGTTTGGAAAATAGTGCAACAAGCGAAGAGAATGCGAAGAGCGTTGTATGGTGTACACCTAATATAACTACCAATCCATTTCACTACGTTTCTTGTTGCTTATTTATAGTAATTGTTCAATGTCGGCTGATATTACGATTAATCGAACTTACCACGTATATTCAATTTTAAAATGGTACGTTTTCTAATTTTTAGTAGTAGATTGGATATCAGTTACAGTCGCGGCATTAGTTGTACTGCTTAAATGCATTTCCTCTACCAGTAAATTCCCTTTAGTAACTGTTTTGCGATTTGAATATAAGTAGGTAATAAAAGACGTGGAAGGACTATACTTAACTGAGTACTTATATTAAAATTGATTGCATTTAAAATTTTAGCTATGATACGTTTTGGTTGTTTTTGTATAAAACTTACTTTACAACCTAATACTGTAAACTGGAATACTGAATGTTATAGTTCTATCATGCAACGATCACAGTCAAGATCTGTAATCTATAAATGTTATTTGCTAGTCACTTGTCATTTACCTTAGATACTTAGACAGTCGATGAAATATAATTAGTTAATTCTTCTTTGGTAGCTCAAGCTCGATATTATCATTTAGTTTTAGCATAATATTAGTAATGTTATTTATCGAGTAAATGTGTTGTTGTTTCCAGTTTATAGTCTAGCAAGTTTAGTGTAAAAACAAAAAATGTTGACGATGTGACTTTTGAGTATCACCGATGAATATGGATCTCGATATGTCAATTCTCGATCCTGTAGCCTTAGGAATCGTTTGAAGAAGGTGACACATGAAACGAAAAAATATGTACATATGTAATTACAAAGACCTAATTATCTATACTGTACTCATAATATTCTTGTTGGAACACTTTCCTTGTGATTTTTGCTGTTGGTAGTGATGTGTTAGGACAACAGCAACAGCAATTTATTGAGAATAAACATGAAGATAATTAAAGTAATAAATTGGAAACAGACTCATGAAACTTCCTCGGCTTTCGTGTTTTCTATTGTCATTTTGTCATTGGTATGGTTATGCTGCATCAATCTCTCACTCTCGATTTTCGATATCAATTTTCCGTTGCAATCTGCCTATTCACAAGCTTTTCTAGTCAGTTGGGTCCCTGCCCTCCCTGCAAATGCATGTCAACTACTAATATAGCTACCCATACCTTTCGAATGAAAAATTTTAATGACCCATTTTACGTTAAAATAATAATAATTTTGTAAAGCGAGTATAAGAACTCTTTGATTATCTTAGCTTCCCCATTTCATTAAATACAAAAGTAAGAAATAATACCTCGTAATTTTTATCACAAAAAAGTCCACAAAATCAGTATCAAGCAAACTAGGCTAGAATAAATAAAAAAAACTTGATGTAAATTGGAAACATGTTTCCTGAATGAAAACTAAATTAGGATCTCCGACTGCTGCATATCAGAATTACTTAAAATTGCATTAAGATATAAAACATTCGCCAGTATTTGAAAACACAAAATGGTGCAAAAAGGCGGCTTCTTTTCCGGTATCATTCATTCTTGCATTATTGGTGTATTAAAATGAGAATGATAAAAAGATTAAGAAATGTATACTGATTCTTCACTCCCAATTGGAACGGAACATACTTAACATTTAATACTTTATTAAGTGAAAAGTAGTGGTAATTTTGTAAGTACAGTACGAAAAAAAATCAGTAATGTAATGTAAAATAGCTGAGAAATATACAACAGAAAAGAAATAGAAAATTCCCAAGGTGAGAGCACTGGATGACTTCATTCAAGTTATTGTCCTCGTCCAGATGACCGTCCTTGAGCAGGCCAAGAGGCACCACCTCTTCCCCGCTGAGCTCCTCCAGGGCCACCCGGCGGTGCTCCTCGACCACCCCGTCCTCCACGAGCTAAAAACCATTTATATTTCTTGCATTATATTTACAGTCAGTATACCACAATATTTGCACATCAAGAACATAGCAAGTCGACGTAACTAAAAATGCAGGAATTAAATAACAAAATTGAACCTTGACCACGCATCATCGCAGCTTTTCCTCGGGCACCGGCACCGATGCCCGCTCCTTTCCCTCCTAACCGCTTAAACATGGGAGCATTCTTTAGCATATCCGGTAATATCATAAAACGAATTTTTGAACCGCGAATAAATACTAGTTCCAAATTATTCGTTCGACCGTCTCGATACGTTACCACAACGTGGGACATTTGGCAATTCATATTATCTTCAGCTTCAACGAGTTTTCCCCTGAAAACTTCTCCGGTTATAGTTTCTAGTGTAACTGTATGACCCTCCGCCTCATGCAGAACCTTTATAGGAACCCCGATGGACATGATGATCTATTGGACACATAAACGAATAAAAAATGTTAGTTATTCATTTACAACTCCCGTACCCCCCTAACCGACCTTACAATTTCATTTGTTTTCGTACCAAAAATCACTACGCTAATACTATTCGTACTTCGTACTAGCTACAGACTAAGACTATGGTCTTTTGGTATGTACGACCCATTCGAAAACGTACGCAAGTGCAAACGCCAGTGGAGTACGTTGACATAGAAGTTAACTCAAACGAAATAATAAAATTATAAATACCATTTATTCTACCGTATATAAAAAATTTCTTACCAGTTTTTCTACTGTGTTTCGAATCTGCTAATCTCTTCCTCCTTTACTGTGTAAAACTCAAATAAATATAACTTTGGAACCGAAATTCAGGAGACACTCTTAATGATTTTCTAAACCTTTCTCATTACCTCAGACTTCAAGCCGGACTCGTAAAATGCCGCTTGCCTTGCGCCCTGCCACTGCTGTTGTTCCTTATAAAGAGGGGCTACATTCAAATGATTTTCCATGCACCACGTGCTTACAAACGTACAATCTGACTGACTGCAGACTACCGACTCAAGTCAAATTATTTTATTGTAGTTATTCATACCATTTATTCATCATACGTTTTGATGTCTTTTCAAAATTATATTGTGTCATTTTAAAGATCAAGCTTACGTATAAATTACATAATTAGTTAAATCACCTTCGATTTTTGTCGACTACGAACATCATCATAAGAAACAGCAGTAAGTGCAATTCATAATTTGGTAAACATACAATATACAACCATCAGCTATAGGTCATAGGTGATGGGGACTTACATTATTTATGGTGATGGGTCTTTATTATTCATCATCTGGATTTATTTGGTTTTTTCAATTTTGTCAGGAGTAGCAATTTTTCCGAAACCGAGCAGGCCTGATTTATTCCGAAATATCGAAATAATATCTTATAATGGAAGGTATTGAAAAACCTGATTTCATCCCTTGTTCGACTTTTGTTCGACGAGGCGTATCGAAACCGAAACCGGAACTGGTAAGCAAATTAAAATTTAAGTTATACCCATATCTTACGAGCATTTGAAATATTTGTAATTGGCAATAAATTAATTAATTATAATTAGAAAGCATGAGTATTAATTATCGAAATGATATTGCTGGTTCCAGGTGAAAGCAACGAAAGAAGAACTCCAAGAAATTATAAAGGAAATGAAATTAAAAGAGTGAGCACGAAAAAATGACTTTGTGTATTTGTCATAATTTGTAATTGTATAAGTAATTACCACGTCTATGTCACATATAAATATTTAGGTGATCAGCACGTGATTTATCATTATCTTTTTTTTGTTCTTACTACAACTGTCTGCAGTTTCATACATTTTGGAACAATACAATTCTGCCGACATTTACGTAAAAATTGAATGTGGCTTTCCCACTTTTTAATATTCTTCACTAATTTCGTATATTTATAAATATTACTTTTCCGCATCTCCATTTATGCGAGGTTATGTTTTGGAAGTTTTAAATCCACTTAGCATTAAATTATAAAAGTAATGGAGTTAGTGGATTGCTGTTGAAATTTTTATTTAGAAATTCCGAGCTTTCAAACGCTCAAATGGCGTCCTTCTTCAGGGTAGACTAGCTTAGGAATCATAATTTAATTATCATTATCTTGTCATTCATGTAGTTGTTTAGCACGAAAATACTGTGTAATACTATAATTATTACTTCGTGGTAACCTTTTAGGGCAGAATACAATAGCAGACCGAAAGAAGTTGGTGATACGGAAATGAAAGGAGATGATAGTGATAAAGATAGTAATGCAGAAATTGACGACTACTACGATATGGACAATTATGACGATGAACCCACCGACACAGCAACGAGTATACCCATTGAAAATCTAATTCTTCATAATGCGGACGATAGTGATGAGAATAGTGATGACAACCATGATTCTGAAGATGAGGATGGAACGGATGAATTCGCTGTTCAGCCAACTGACAACTTGATCCTTATCGGTCATGTAGATGATGATGTCTGCATGCTGGAAGTTTATGGTATTTATATCATACTTGCCTATTACTATTATTCTGCACATACCTGTCTATTAGTTAACGCCAAGCTGCTATACGATTTTAGATTTTCAGTTAACAGTTTTTAAGTGCAGCAAAATTCAATTATTGCTTAATGTTTTTAATTGCAGTATTCAACAATGACAACGCAGAACTTTTTATCCAACACGATATATTTTTGCCCAGTTACCCGGTTGCAATCGAATGGATGGACTTTAATCCTAATGATACTGAGAATTGCGGCCACTTTGCTGCTATCGGTAGTATGACTCCTCAAATTGATGTATGGGATTTAAACGTTACGGGCTGCTTAGAACCTGCTTATAGCTTAGGCACAAAAAAGTCAAAGGGCTTGAAGCATAAGGATGCCGTTCTTGATTTAGCCTGGAATACGATTAACAGGTTTGTATCTTCTTATTTATCCATCAATTTGCTATTAGCGTCATGGTCGTGACATGGCTTCAGTTTGTTCCTTTTCCATTTTTCTAGAAATGTTTTGGCCAGCGGATCTGCCGATCACACTGTTCTCTTATGGAATTTGGAGGATCAGAAATCGTTGATGAAATTATCTGTATTCGAAGAGAAAGTGCAGTCTATCAAATGGCATCCTGTGGAAAGTCAAAATTTATTGACTGGTGCATGTGATGGGTATGTTGATTTTTAAACACGGCATCTAACCCCCATGAATTGGAATCATTTAAGCATTTGTAATTTGTTAAAGTATCACAGTAGATTTTCGGTGTTTTAAAAAGTAATTGCGCAAGTATTTCGTTCTTAGAGGCAAACCCATGTAATAAAATTATGATTATGTTGGTTTTCCGTAGCAAAGTTCGACTCTTTGATTGCCGAAGCTCATCCACTTACAAAACATGGGCATTTGATGGCGAAATTGAGAAAGTTTTGTGGAATAAATTTGATCCTCTCTATTTCTTTGTAAGTGTGACATTCATATTCGCATTATCACTACTACATTATTATTATACTAAATGTACTTAGATGCGAGTTGACAGTGTTGACACTATTTCTTAATGAAGCATTTTTTTCTATGGGTACGTTATCATCCCTGTATTTATTTTTCGATTCCAGGTAACTAATGATAAAGGCATGATTCACTATGTGGACGTTCGTAACCCAAAGCCAATTTGGAATCTAAAGGCTCACGATAAGGAAGCGACCAGTATTGCCATGAGTAGTCATTGCGAAGATCTTCTTATTACCGGTTCGATGGACGAAACAGTCAAAGTTTGGGATTTAAAAGATCAAAAACCACAGTTAGTAGCAACCAAGTCGATGAATATTGGATCAGTTTACACAATAAGCGCATGTCCAGATGTACCTTACGTATTTTGTGCTGGTGGAACACGAAGAGATAATAATGTATATGTGTGGGATATCCGGGAGAACGATGCTAGTACGTTTTGCACCTAGAATTACTGCTTAAATCGTACTCATCTGTACTTGGTTTTGAATGAGTCATTAATTTGTTATATTTATTTCAAGTTATGGAGCGTTTCAAGGACAGAAGATTAGAAGAAGCTTATATCGCACATATAAGTGGAGAGTCTCAATCTGATGAGACAAATATGGATGAAGAGCCTTCAGCCTCAACTTCTACTTCAAATGCTGGTCTAAGGTCAATTGGGAACATTAAAGATGGTAGAATACAAAAGAAGAAGAAAACAAATAGACTTGTTGACGCAGTTAGAAGCGATGCGGGAAATAGTGGGGTTGCAAGTGGAAGTGGAGCTGGCGAAGGTCAGCCTGGTCCAAGTTCTGGGTCTGTACCGACGTCAAATCAAAAATCTAAAAAGAAGAAAAGCAAAAATTAAAATTTTATACACTAAAATAAATACATTTCCAAATTACATTAAACACCTAATTTACTCACATCGTATAGATTGTATATCATGAGCGAGAGTTACTCAAATTTCAAATTTGTATTTTATTTCTAGCTATTGAAACTTCCAGATTTTTTGAAACATTACTGTTGTAATAATGTGAAATTGAAATGTCAGACAGGATATGCTTCTATCAGGTATGTTGGTATTGATGCTATATCCCAGACTAAAAGGGAAACATACCTAAGTACATACTTACCTCAATACTATCCACCAGTACTTTATTTTTGAATTTTGCTGAGTGAAAACCGTCGCAACCGATGATGTCGATATCGGTGCAGATATTAGTGCAGTTTTTCAATAAGCAACTAAATAAATTGGTATTTTATCATGTTACACTACGCATTTTCTGTATTTCAGGTTTTTCTGTTATGCAATAAATAACCAAATTATCTATGTACTATTATTGCTATTGCTTCTCTCCAGTGCGTTTAATGCAACAGTGACTTAATAAAGTTTTTTCTCTTGGTAATCTAACTTCGAACTCGGAAAGCACAGAAAACCAACAAGGTAGAAAGTAACTTTTCCTTGCTTGCAGCAAAATAAAAGATTAACTTAGTAATAATAAAAATCTCGGCATCATTTTTAATTCTTTGCCCCAATGCACGCCAAGCATCTTATTTTTCAAATTATACCACTCATTATCTAATTGTTGAAGTCAGTATAATTTTGCACATGGTTTTCAAAAAAGTACAAAAATGCAGAAAATATCGTTTTAAATAAAGTGCTTGAAAATGAATTTTCAAAAGAGGATAAAAATGTGTTTCAATCCTAGAAATTTTATCATTAATTATTTGGGTTTTGGTTTCCTGAAGAAGGTTGCTCTGAGGAATTGAAACTTGACGAGTTCAATAATATCGGTTTTACACATAGTTTTCCACAAGCACCAAATGTACATAGAATATAGCCATATTTATTCAACCAAAATGCCTAACAAACAAATTGTCAAACAATTTTAAGGCGGCCGAATAGCATACATAGAAGGCATAAAACGCATAATGAAGCGCACGTCCACCGGTCTCTACTTTTTTTGTGATCTAACAAATCCGAAAATGTGAAAAAGCAAAAAAAGCATAATGGGCTCATAAAAAGCATAATGAGTTCCCATAAAAGGCATACAAAGCATAATGGAGGCTACAAAGAGCAAAAATAGCATCAAACTTTTTAAGAACAAAAAGTAAAATACAGTAAACAAAATACAGCAACGAAACAATTTTTTGGAAATCGAGCTGTAAGGTATTTCTGTGCGCTAGTGATTTATAAAAAGCATAATAAGGCTCTGAAAGAAGAAATAAAAAGCATAATAAGGTTCTGGAAAAAGCATGAAAAGCATAATGAGGTTTCCGAAAAAGCATAAATGGCAGGGCAAAAAAGTATAATTTCGATCGCCCCAAGATCATATGATTAACCTTGTTCGACAATTTGGGCATTGCATACTTGTAAATAGTTGAATCATATGATTAAGTAATATTAAACAATTTATCGAAGAAAGTTTTAGTCGAGAACTAGCCGAGGTTAAGGATAAACCTTCTCGTAGGCCTTCCTTAATTTATAATTATTACTGGCATGGCATGGATATGCAGGAATAATAAGTTACTTACTTCGGTCCGGTTCTGCGTATGCACTGCTTAAGAGACGATCAGTGCGAGGCAAGTTGAGATTTTGAGGAGGTTCTTCGGACGATTTGGACTGGAATTGGGATTGTGGATTGTGGATGTTGGAGACTTTGGATTGGAATGGGGGTAGGAAGGAGAGCGACATCTGTGGAAGATTGCGGAGGCCACCAGCGGCGTGGCAGGCGAAGACTTCACCGGCAGCACCAGCGCTCGTCACCGACACACGCCGAGCCGAGCACCAGAAATCAGTCTCTCTTCACTTCAGTCTAACACACGAGGTATACGTTACTCGAGAAGGCTGAAACTTGGACTGGGTACAGTCCGAATTTTTCTTTTTGGTCACCGGGAAATTAGTTTAACCTAGCTGGGAGTTAGGATTCCTTAAGACATTCAAAATGGTAAGTATTTATTTTCCATTTTTACACATTTACCAAAATTCCTAATTACGACTACCTTCGATTTGGGTTCGTACTTTCTGCTCTGCAGCATGGCTAGAGCTGCTAGCCTTATGATGGAAACCACAACGAGGGCACAAGCATGCGATCAACCATTGACCATGCGAACATTCTTTACACCGGGGATTCGTTCATAATCAATAATACTCTTCCAAATTTATTGTAATAATTATTTTTAAACCAAGCTAGATTTAAATTGTAATCTTTTTATAAGCGTATAGTATTTATTTATGTAATTTTCGGTTTTCTGGAGTAGTGCTATGTATAAGATGTGAGGTCAGGGTACACGCTCATCATCGTCATATATTTCGTGTAAACGTAATTAATGCATATTGATATTATGACGGTTTTAACGAGATGTTTACTTTAGCCATTAGCGCTTATGACGAGCATAATTGAAGCGTGCGAATACGAATAATAAAGATTGTAGGTCGGTTTTCTTTTGAAGAATGGGGAAAGTGTTGAATATTGAATTGCATGGAAATCGTACTGTGTTCTGACATATTACAAGCACTTGCCAACATGGTTGTTGAATTTGGTGCAAAGTGAAAATATATGTGTAGGAAGTACGTGGGTCATTAATCATGAATCGATTTATGAAACAAGGCGCTTATTTGAAATTCCGTTTGAAGTGATGTATGAGGCCCATATATCACTTGAAATGCAATTTGAAATAAATTTAATTGTCTACAGACAATTCGGTACTAAGTAGAGTACTCATAGTACCTATGAGTTTGAATAGTTTTACAAGGATTTTCACGAAATAGGATGGAAATTACGTGGTTGTTGGAATGTTGTTTTTATTGCGTACTTAGGCGTGCTACTGGACAATGGAATGGTGTAGCCTTAGTACAAGAAAGAAAGATAAAAGCTACAGTAATTTATTTATGGAAAGGAGGGAATGTGTTTGGATAGATAGTTGAAGAGAGTTCGAGAAAATAATTATTTTGGGACGAATATTATTGATGGAATAGAAAAGCATTCTGCGTAGTGCTTTGAGCGCTATAAATGTGTGAGGATGTTATCTTACGAGTGGAGAAAAGGTTATGATAACTAATGAGAAAATTAATTGAATATTTCCAGTCGGCCCATAAAACATTACGAATTAAAAGAAAATTGTCCAAGAAGCTGAACCAAAATCGGCCGATCCCTCAATGGATTCGAATGAGAACGGGCAACACTATTAGGTAAGTTGATTTTGATGACTGTTCACATTAACCAACATTGCCAAGTTGTAAAATATAGTTCCGGGAAAAAATCTTTAACTTAATTATGGAAAGTATTGATGACGGTAATGGACGTTGTTCAAACTTACCTATTGCCTACACAAGTACTGTAGACCTATTCAGTACATGTATACGTAGGTGTATAGGTTTGATTGCTAAAGAAAGTTTGGCGATAGGGAAAGCCCGTAATTACTATGGGTAGAAGGGAAAGCAGAATGAATTGATATAAGGCGTTGAAAAAATACTGCCTGCGTTAAATGAATTCACCTGAAGCCTGAAATTCATGATTGAGTTTAATAGATTCGACAGAAATCCCGTTTTCCCGTTAATTACTTGTTCGTTGCCCTTCAAAAGATAGAATTACATTAAGGAACAATGGAGACGTTTACTCCTGTATTCGTTGTAATCACTATTATGATTATTTCTTCTTCGTGACTTTCAGATATAACGCCAAGCGACGACATTGGCGTAGAACCAAGCTGAAGTTGTAAACTTTGGTTAACCACGAAAGCATCTCAGTTTGCGAGTTGAAGTTTATTGCATCGGGAGCCACTGACGTCTAGTTGTTTCTTCTAATCGTCAACGTAAAAACAAACAATATTATTATTGTCTCCATCGAGTTATATCCATGGAAGGTATAACTATCCACCGTTTCTACATTTTATGTGTATGGATTCCAGTTTCTGATAATAAACTTTCTTTGTGTTGAGATGTCTTGAATTTGTGAGGTTCGGAGCGGTAATGACAATTATTGATTTTAATTAAACCAAGTCATCAGCATGATGAGAGAGACTCTTTCACCACCAACTCCAGCCATCCTTTCTAGTCCCACACTCATACTCAGTCATTGAATAGATGCAGACGGAAATGGAAATATAATGTGCAACCCTACAAGGGCACACAGTCCACGCTCAGTACATACTCCACTCACTTTATATTCCATTTGATTATATCTGTCTCTCATTATTATTACATTTCTCTTCACATTTTATTTCATTATCTCATTTCTCACAACTTTCATTCACGTTCCCTTGCATCCAACCCCACCGATCAACCCACCAGGGTAATGCAATGGAATCCAATGGACCGTCCCGTCGTGCCTTGTCAAATCCATTCATTCTCCATACAGTCACCAACCACATTTCAGCTATATCCGTCTTTTATATTAAACTTTCCTCGTCATCAGCTCACATTCAGTTTTCACATTCAGGCATTTTATATTTATTTGATGGGTCAAAGCAAAAGGACGACTACAGTTTATGAGGCAAAAAATGGTTAGAAAGCCCTTCCGTTTACTCACTAATAGAGTCCGTAATCTCCACTTGCTCATACAAATACTTCTATCCTTATACCTACACCTACTTACTTATCAAAGCAGTTTCCCTTCCCCGCTCGTCTCTCAACTTTCCCTGCACATTCTACAATCATCGACTTGATCGAACACGAACAATCCCGAAAGAGGATCTTCTCTTCTTTTTGACACCACCAGTAAATCTCTTTTGTTTGTGTTGCACTAAAGTTATGATTATGATCAGCACTGTGCCGTTCGTTCACTTTGCTGCACCGTCTCTACTATCTCCAAATCTCCACTGTAGCCTACGCGGATATTGCATTTAATACAAACACGAAAGTAAACTGCACCATATGAAGATATAATCTAATATCCAGGAATAGAAGTAGTTCTCTTAATGTTGATTAATCGTAAATCGCTTGGAATTCACTAGAGTTTATTTCCAGTGGAAGTTTATGTGTAAAATTTGGAATTCCTCGACTAAAGTAAACAAGATAAGTAGGGATCGGTTCAGTTGAGTTGTCTTGTCTCATACGCATATTAATAGATTATGCAGAAGTGGGAGCGTGCTGTTGTTCACATCAGATGATTCAGTCAACCTATTTGGGCGCACATAAATACCGAGTGAGAAGGAAGTCAAAAGAGGTTTCAAAGAGTTTCTTGAGGGTCATTTCTATTTGTAGGCTAGATTACATCTGCACACTGTCAAACTACTGCATGGTTATTTGGTAAGAAAATAAACTTTCCAGTGAGTAATTGACATTTGAATAACAGCGAAACCAATTAAAAGCCCTTTGTATGGAGTGAGTAAAGGGGAAGAATGCGAGCGAGCGGAGATAGACGGATGATAGGCAAATCCGAATCCGACATCCGAGCGGTTTTCAATCACTGCCGAGTCTCATCCATTCCGTCGCCTCCAGTCACCTGTCCATTTTATTATACTGTCGTTTATTTTTCTACTAAATACTTCACATATTTCTTTTTCATAATGTTATTACATTTATGGCATGGTTAAAGTCGTTTCGTTGTTAAAACTTGGCATTATAGCTTCCTAACTTCCTTTCAACCTATTAAATCATTTGTGAGAACCATAAAACGATGAAGGGAATTAATGACCGTGAACAGGTGTTAGTCACTTTTAAATAAGTCTCAAAAACTTCCCTGCAGGATCAAATGCGATGGCTAAGTATTTTTCTCCTTTTTCAGTGCAACCTTTGTCGTCGTCCCTATATCTACAGTACACTGGAAAAACCCAATCAATTTTAAAATAGAAAGACTTGTCTAAGGTCTAAAAACTAATATTATTTATATAACATCATTATGAACGCATCTAAAGTCCACCTAAAACGTACTAAAAAAGCTCTTCTGGCATGGTGGGATTATAATTATACAAAATAGAAATGTATTTTTTTTACTCTAGATGCATTCAATTTGTACAGTGTATCCACCATTCCCGAATCAATCATCAAGTTCGAGGAACTGGATTACTGTACTTTTACAGCCATGTGCAATTATTTTAATATCACCAACACCAGTTCTTATAAAGTACCGGTTCAAGGTGTCAGCATCATATTACATAGATGTGCTTCTCCCGAAACTAGAGAAAGAGGCTTTCTATATGATCAAGTTCCCAAAAATGTGTTACCAGTATTTAATTAATTCTAATTGCATTAGTATTGTACATTCAGTTCTTGGAATGTAGGTATGTATATTACAGCTACAGCATGGTAGTAGTAATGACAAAGGCGTACAAACACAAACTACAAACAGCACAGCGTGTATAGGTCTTCTTCCAACTCGTTGTAGAGAAAACCTAGTACTAGTAGTATCAATCATTACCACTGAGTTTATCATAGAATTGCCTTCCTTTCCTACACTACGCAAGTTGGTTTTTAAATAGACAGCCTTATGAAAAATTGAGTTTGAAATGAAAATGAGTAAGAAACCACTATGCTAGTGCACATGTGTGCACTGGAGGTTCTAGGTATTATAATGCAGGAGAATTTCCTCAAAGAATTACAACTAAAAATGCTAATGAGTAGTCCCAATGGCATTGACATTAAAGTGGTTAAGTTTCCCAAAACACAGTTGGAATAAATCTAGTGGAAAATTATATAACCTGGCCCGACAGGGTCATCGTTTCGTGTGAAGTTGCTAGCCTACTCGGAACTGCTGACTTGAATGGAGAATAACACATTTTGTAAATGTGAGTTTCCAACATGTTCCTGTGCCTTTGTGGAGACCATATTCCTCGCACTGATTCTATGCGATTTGATTGGGAAGTGAAAACTTTTCGTGAACGAAAGCATTTTCTTAAGTTGGCTGGTGGACTGGGTTGGATTGGATTGGATAGGATTGGTGCGGGTACAAGGTTGCGGTTTGGCAACTGGATTTGACGTAAGCTGATGATCACTGATCACTTGATCTTGATCTATCAGATCTTCTGGCGTTTCAGATTTAGGATGCCTGGCATCCTCATATGGCTTTGATAACCAACATTTGCACAACATTTTTTAAGCGAAATCTGAGACTATGTATGTATCCCGTACCCTTTACTCTTCGCTTTTCCAATCCCGTACTATATACAATGTAATGTAATGTAATGGCATGATCATAAAGATGTATCGTATCGTACATCGTATCTGCGAAGTCTGAAAGTTTGAAAGGTATTTTTATAAGCCGTTCGTACATACTGCGCGGTAGTAACGTAAAAGTATATGGTACGACTGCACATAAGTACCTAACCTAAACTAAACTAACATACCTAAGTGGCTGTTACTGGAGTTGGTGCTGGAGTTGGCAGTGGGAAATAGTAAGACAGACACAAGTATATATGTACGTACGTAGAAGTCGAAGCTGGCATCTCGTTGCATAACATATTGACTGCGGAAAACGACCCAATAAGGACATTTATTTCACATTATGCGGAAATGAAACTAAACTAGCCAACATATGTGATGCTCAGATGCTCTGACTGACTTGACTTTCAAAGTTTCTCCATCCAACACAAGTTTTGCATGCAGTCAGTTTTTTCATGCCGGTCATAATAATATTCGTAAATTAGAAAATTATACAAATACGCTCCACACTTCTTCTGGCTTCGTTGGATTCGTTAGGTAGCCACTGATAGCCTATTTTAGAATTGCATGGTGGTTGGCGTCGGGATTGGCACTCGCAACTACACCGTGGCCGTGGTCGTGGTTATGGTATGGTAAATGCATGGAGTCATAATGTGTTGCACACTTGACCGTGTGACTGAAAGGCCAGAGGTAATTGAAATGGAACCATAACCAACTCTCTTCCCTCGTTATACACAAGTGGAGAAGACAGTGTGGACTGTCTCGTTGTCATTGTGATTATGGGTCATGGGCCATTTCCATTTAACTCACATTTCTATACCGATGTGGCTGAAAGGCTGATAAAGATTCCTCACTCCCCGCCTGCAATTTATTTGCAATTGGAGCAAATTGAAATAAGTGAACTACTTATTGTAATGAATCTTATCATAAGTTGTGAGAGGCAGCAACAGTGAGGGAAAGGCCAGGCCAGGCCAGACAAGGCATGGCTTGGCTTGGCTTGGCATAGGCTCTGCTGGGCACCGAAACTGATACACTTGGGCTGACGGACGGAAGTTTTTTGCCTTGCGTTCTGAGTTCGGATCGGTTGGGTTCTGGCTCTGGTTCTGGTTCTGGTTGTCTCACTGCTCCTGTTCTTCTTCAGTGGGTTGGTCCTAATGCTAGCCTATCTGCGAGTATGTACGTAGCCCGGGAGATGTGTGCATTGGCTGTATATTACATAACCATATACATCCACGTCCACGGATCCATATGGAAAATTATGGATACTTTATTACCTTTGTGGCTTTAGCTTGCTTCCCATTCCCTTCCACTTTTCTTCCAATGTACATTCATCCAGAAGTGGAAGTAGAGCTAGAACCACAAGTACAGTAGAAGAGGCAGGCTTGGAGGAGTAGGCACTTATTGGATTGCTGATGCTGCTGGAAGTTGTAGCGAGAAAAGAAAAGTTTCTGCGGGTCGAGTCTATCTTGGTATCTTCAGCCAACCATGTTAGCACAGACACAGACAGACAGATAGACGTCTCTGGCTACCACTAACAATATGCATATATACCTTCCTTCCTACGTGGCACTCACACTCCGCAGTCGGCACTGACTGTAGTGAGTAGTTAGACAAAAGACAAGAGACAAGGGAAAGAATAGAGGACTAGGCCTGGAGAAAAGCAGGACTGGATGAACACGAGCATATTGCACATGATGATGTAATAGAGTTTTCTCAGTTTTGTCAGCATTTGTGAGTGGAGTATGAAGCGGTGGTGGTAGTGGCGGCGGCGGTGGCGATGGCAGTGGCAGTGGTAGTGGCAATCGTAGTGGTAGTGGTTCCGTGTTCACCGTTCAAGGCGACGCCAAATCTCTGTCCATCCATCCCGTGATCCCCGTCCACCCGACTTGCCAGTGGAACCATCCCGTCACCCACCCAGCCAAATAAACCGACATATGGCTGGGTCTCCCATGGCACCGAACTATGAGAACTCAACACTAAACCACAGAAGACCGTCCGTAGGTATGGGCTCTGGTGTGGCACACTCTCTCTCGCTCTGGTTCTCTCTCTCTCTAGTTATCCCGTGATGTCTGGTATAGGCTGGTTGGATGGATGTACATATGCAGGGCTGAAAGACTTCTGAAAGCCGAGGAAAGTAGGAAAGCATCGCTTATGCAGATGATACTGTATTACACGGTTCACTTCATTCTTCATTCGCAGATAAAGGAAGAAAAGTCGAGGATTTTTCGCGTTTTCAGTAGTTCGGTCTGAAGATTTTGCATGAGGATGCAATAAAAAATAATTCCGGCAACTGCAAAGCCTCCCAGCTCCCAGCTCCCAGCTCCCAGCCTCGAAGCATAGCTAGGCAGATTGAAGCATAGACAAGCATAAGGAAGCATATCTTGGGCGACAGACATACGGTTGAAGATGATGAATAAGGGTAATAATGGCACTTGATGCCAACAGACAAATTTCAGCAGCATTCGTTTTGGTTTCGTGTTTCCAGTGCCTGTGCCAGTGCGAGTGCGGATGCCAATGCATTAGCCATTTTCTCTCCTATCGCCCTATCATCTTCATTCATGTTCATCCTCATGTTCGTCTCGCTGTTCATGTTCCTGTTAGACGGACCGGGAAGGAGAAGAAGTGAGTGGAAGGAAATCAAATGACATGCAGACCACCCACCAAGTACCACAAGATAAGAAAGAGAGGAAATGGAAGAGAAAAGCAGGAGAAGCAGAAGATGAGACGATGGCACGATGAGAACAAGTGGAGGGAAGAGAGACGAGTATGAAAGCTTTGGCATTAGCAGTTGTCTTGTCAGTATTCACATTACCCATCCACTATTCAGTATTGCCGGGCAAGCTTGACTGGGAATTGAAAACATTTGATTTGATTGAGTATTTCCAGTGAATTGAGAAGTGATAAGAGGATGAGAAATAAAATAAATGAAACTGCCGACGTAATCATATGAAAACGCTGGCGAATTCTTAGTGAATTCGGTGAATGAGGCTAAGAATGCGGGTAATTGATGTAGGATTTTGATTGTGAGTCCTCAATCACTCAATTCTCCAAATTCTATAAATTCTGGTCGATTCGATTGGAAAGAACTGGAATGAAAGTTGGACTGGGGAAGAAAAGAATTGTGGAATTGCTCTAAGCCTTGGCTTATATTTTCCTTGGGCTTTCGCTATGCCCATGTCATTCCTTAGGTTCGACTTGTTCTTGGTGTATTGGTGTATTGGTTTCGTTTCACTTGCTTCATTGCTTCCCTACCTTCTTGGCTCCTTGCCTCTCGGAAAGACACATCGGCATCCGTATCGGCATCCACATAGACGACCAACTTGTTCTACTCAAGTCTCGCATCTGCCATAGACCAGAGCGAAGGACTGGAAGGAGATGACAATGTAGCGTTCCAGCATCGTCTACTAGAGGAGTTTCGAGGATGAGGAGGACGAGGTCTGTGGAAGGACGATACGATATGATATGACGAGACGAGACCAGAACCCAAAGGAAACACAGAAAGGAAAGATAGAGTCGAGGAGAGAGTGAGAGAGGCGGTAGGAAAAAAGGCAAAGGAGGAGTGTGACGACGACTCAGTCAAGTCAAGTCAGTAGTTGGGTCGAGTACGACGAGTAAAAGTTGAGGATGAGGAGCATAGCCACAGCAACCATAGCTCCACTACCAGTCTTGTGAACCTACATCTACGGCTCCCACAACACTGAAACTGAACACCACAACCGATCATAGGAGATGATATCACACTACGAGGATATGAACCAAACCAGAGGATAGACGATTCAACGAATACCACATGCACACCATCCACATCCAGTCCTTATCGCCCATACCAATTTCATAACTATATCGTATCCAGTCCACCAGTGCCAGTAACGCAGCCAGAACCAGAACCACAACCAGAACCAGGTTATACAGAGCACCAGACCTGGAGTACATACAAAGACCTTCCAACACCAAGACCAACACCAAGCGACCCAAGTAACGTGAGAGATTCACATGGAAGAATGCAAGTGTACAGCATAGAGTAGGTCCTATAGGAAACACATAGTGCAGACACACTGGCTTTGGAAATGGATGGTAGAATTCGTTAAGTTCGGTAGATAGCCCCCGATAGGGAGAAGGCAAATATGGAAATATATGAAAACGTACATATATACTACATATGGCTTAGCTACTGAACATTACATGACAGAGTCAGAGATACTGTAAGAGACTGGCTACATACCACGGCTCCACATCGGACTCTATAGGCGAAGAAGGAACCAGAGATTCTATTGAGTGTGAGAGACTTGTGTTGGGAGCAAAGCTGTTGGGCTGCTCCAAGTTGGAGTCTTCCAAGTAGTGTTGGACTGTTGCAACTGATCGTTTGTGAGTTGGAAGAGTTGTTCAAAGAGTTTGCGAGTTCTCCAAAAGCAGTCCCGAGGAGTTCAACTTGGAAGACGACGGAGTTGCCAGCCATCCAGCCACTGCCACTGTCACAGCCAAATAGCCAGACGATGGGAGCATGGAAATGCAAGCACAAGTAGGAGACATGGACTATTTACAGAGTAAGGGATGACAAGGGAAATGAGCAGGGAAATGGGAAGGGAAAGAGTCTTTGCCTGAACCAGAAGGAGCATGGAAGGAAGGTAAACGTGTGGCAGTGAGGCTAAAGGGAACAAGATCTCTGTCTATGTCTTTAGTTCCTCTAGTCCTCTAGTGTTTAGTTGCCTCAGATCGAGCGAGTTCGAAGACGTACATTTAAGACCAAGAGCAAGAGAGCAAGCTAACCTAACCAGTCATCTCCTCGTCCCAATCTTCTCATTTTCCCAGCACTAAACCCAAACCAACGACAAGTACAGCTACAAGTACAAGTACAACTACCTACGGCCACACCATTGTATTTCCATTACATCCTACAACACCTAAGACTCCTAATCTCATAGCATACAATACAATCCACCTAATTCTAATACATCCAATAGGTCCAATACATTTCGTGCATCCAGTACATCAGTTCTCCCCACACACCTACATATCACATACATACACAAACACACACTGCCACTCAATAATCACAATCACACAATCACCACTCCAATCACATCCACAGCTACAGCTACCAAAATACTAACTATCAATCTCACGTCCACTATTCAATACTGTTTCCACATCTAGCTCCAGAATCCACAACCAGATCCAGATCCAGGACCAGGACCAACTCTCCTTCCTCCAACAACATCTCAACTTCTCCACTGACTGTAGCCACGGCTACGGCGTCCAAAGACAAAAGACCAAATACCTTGGCTAAATACCCGTGAATCCTGACATCAATATCAATATCTAGTGAGCCGCTGTAGGATTAGAATTGAACTGTAGATTTACTGTAAATACACCACACGGCAGGCGAGACGGAGAGAAGCCAGGACTGACTGTGTTAGTGTTCCTTTTCGGTCCACTGCCTGGCTTCCGCCAATTATTTATTCGGGTACCTACTCCCTTTCATTGTCTTTCCTTTCGCGTGGACGGAACGAAAGGAAACCAGAAGCAGTGACAGTAGGAGCTGGAACAACAACTTGGTCTGACTGGTCAAGTGGTCAAGGAATGTCTATAAATGTAATTCGGACGGAAAGTCAAAAGTGGTCCTTCTTTTGAGGTAGATTGGAAGCATCGGAGCTTGACTTTGAGACTTTTGGTTTTTGCTACTTGGGCTACTTTTGGAGACTGTGAGATATTATTGTAGTATTGTGCTGGTGTATGTATCTGTATTTGGACTTGATTTCGAGAATGGACTACTGACTGTGATATTGTGGATACGGTGACGGTGGATGGGATTAATGCGTGTGGTTTTGAGTTTGAGGAATCTGAATGTGATATTGCCTATTTGCTATTTGTCTGTGACCATCCTTCCTCAATGCTCAGTGTGTGTGTGACGGTGAAGCACTCTGTGTCTTGCTGTCTCTTCGGTCTCTCTTTCTCCATTCTGTTATTCTGTGTGACGGCGAGTGGTGAGCAGCAGGAAGGAGACTGGAGAGTCTGACTACTAAGTCTGGCTCTCAACTTTAAAACCCAACACTAAACCCAACCGCGACCACCCATTCAGTTCAGCATTCGGTGATTCTGTCTCCTCTCAATCGTACACTCTCATATCCTCATTCCAAGTCCAACACCGAATTCCCGAATACATTTCACCATTTCACATTATCACCATCATTTCAGAAATTATCACTATCCAGTTGTCATTGCGAGCCCAGTCGATTAAGATTGTCAATTGTTGTCCCACGGTGACTGCTACTTCGCAGTTCCTCCTTAGTCATTACTATTGAGTATTTTCAGTTGTAATTTGCATTTTTGAATTTATTCCATCGTCGATCGTCTAACATCTAAATCAATTCAAATATAATTCCTCAGCTTCGAATGTTGAATTGATTTGGGGTTTGAATTTGGTGGATTGAGTTGTCTTGTCTCATTTTGTTTTTGTGTTCAACAGTGTTCAGTCAGTCAGTCAGTATTCAGTATTTGTTTTATTCGTCCTTTTAAGTTTGTTCCTTTCCACGTAAAAACCCAGTTGACTAAACTATTGACTGCTGTTGTTGGTTGTTGCTGCTGTCGCTGCTGCTAGTGAGGAGTAGACGTGTATTTCATAATTCAAATTCAAATCTTAATCCAGATCCAGGACCTGACTCCAGATCCAGATTCAACTCAATCATCTTCATCTGCTAGAAAGCAAGTAAATAATCATTTCGTCATCGTCATCAGCTACCATAAATTTAAATCAGGAAGTCAGACTAACTCATTCATCTTGATCTTGATCTTGATCTTGATCTTCAGTGATTTCGTAAAACCCAGGTACCTACATGCTTCCCACATTCGGTATTTTGATTATCATATTGTGACTGGAGAACATTGCGAAGTTGAAGTCATAGTCAACAGTTGAAAGTGAACCTTGATAGTGTGAATTTTTTAACTTATTTACGAACAACGTCGACTGAAAGCTAAATCGGACTGATTGAAGTTTAAAAAGAGCTTATCACTTGTTGACCTGGTTCAAATCTAGGCTTTGATCAAATACTGGAGAGTCTAGAGGAAATTGAATACTGGAAAGACAGGGTGGGTTGATTTTGTGTTCTAAAGGAAGGTGTGTTGACGTTCCGTTCTGTTCCGTTCTGTTGGCGTTGAGTCTTGACTTGAATTGGTTCGGTCAGAGTGAAGTTGAGTCGGAAGTGTCCATTCCCTGTCAGTACTGTGTGGTCCAAGTCTATATAAATTGCTTTGAAAGTGAGATGCTCTTTGGAAAACGAATTTCCGTAGTCCGGAGTCCGGATCATAGATAAGAAATTCGGTGAAAAGTCCTCAAACGATAAACTTATTGTCATCAACAATAGCCCAACTGCATGGATACTGAGGGTGTCGGAGGGACTTGAGTGGATGGGGTCAATTATCCCCTGCCGCCATCCTGATCGTTGCAATCCTGGAACTCATGGAACTGGAGAACATTGTTGCAAACACCGTCTACCTCAAAGCCAGAGAAGGTTAGTTATATTGGGGCTGAAGACGTTACCGTACTTGTACAGCCAATACCAAATTCATTTACTTACTGGTTATTAGGTTGTTTCAATTATTATTTACATTTTCGATCACACTTTTGAATGATATTTTATTAAAGCGGTTATACAGAGGTTTTTGGGATATATTTATGAAATAATTAATTTCTCTTAATAATCGGTTCTTTGATCTTTTGAGATTTTGGGTAGTGATTAATTTGTTTTGCTATGTGTACGTTCGTATGTGAATACCTACTGAAATACACGGAGGCTTGTATGATGTAAGTAATTAAAAACCTTGTTGGTAATGTGATTGTAGCTATTGTTAATAGTGGGTTTCCTGAAAGGATTGTGGTGATTAAATTAGAATGGTTGTTTTCTTACACTCCGATGTAGTTCGATTCGGCACAAAGCAATCAATTCCACTTTCAAGAGTAATTTCATTATTTTTAGTGCAAATGATGAATTTATCAACGTCAAGTAGACGTGGTAAGGTGATGTGAACTGTTTTCTCGGTCCTTTCCTGTTTTCTTTTATTTTGCTCGTAATTGCCATAACTGAAGTAGGCACCTGGTTTCCGTGTATCTAAATTGATGCCACTTCTTGTTTGTAGTTTATATTAATCTTTTAATTTTTTGCCAACTAGTAAATAGCTTTGGATTTGATGGGGGATTTGAGAACAAATAAAAAGGCAAAGTTAAGCAATTAAAAATAAAACAAAGCAGAATCGAAAATTAATATGCATAAAAATTGGGAATACGGACGGTTGGACGTAATCGGGAATATCTTGACAACGCATTTGTCTCATATTTGTTATAACATGCATTCAACAATCAAATTATTTTTGATTGAGTCTGGGCACTTCTTTTACAATCAATTTAACTAGTGTTAGACTATGCCATGGTCCTTTGGTATTTGCTATGGACATCATGAGAAGACACGGAAGGCGTGTATGAAAAAAATATTGGACATAGTAAACGTTGGGTGGAATTATTTATTGGTGAGCGATTATGTCTGATTTGACGTGACGCCTGACGGTTGATGAACTTACGTGCTTTGCTATAGCTTTATGGAGCACTCGTATTCATAATATTCGAATCGAATATAGACGAGGGTTTCTCGATTTCGATTCCTTTTTATTTTCATGGTATGCCTACAAATTATCATTTGTTTTTTTTTCATTTCATGCATTTTTCTTATTTGCATGACAAACTAATCAAAATCGCAAGCAACAAGAAAGGGGATAAATATGAATTTTCTGAATGAATTAATTATTGATTTATTATTTTGTTATGCTTATTCAAAGCCTTTGATGATTGTTTCAAACCGAACGTCAAAGCATCCAACCATCAAACGTGATTGGGTCGGTTACGCTCCACTGTTTTTCTGTTTTATCTCTACTAATCGAAATGTTTTCAAAGTTGCTTGTAAATATTTGTCTACCAATTAATGTAGGTAGGTAGTTTTAGTCATAAGAATTAGTATTTTGTTGCGTGTAATTCCAATATTCAAATTCTCAGGTTTAAGTAAATTCTAATAATTCTTCTATTCTGAATGTGGGTTATTTCTAAATGTACAAATTGTTGTTATGCCTAGCGTAGGTAGGCAGTCGGCACTGTCGGCAGTGGCTGTAGATATGATTATGATTATATCTCACATCTATCTAAGCATACGTACATGCATGCATATGTACATATAGAATAGTGTGGTGAGCATATAGATAAACATGTATATTTAGCCTTGTGATAAATTCATATAAATACTCTCGAGAAATATTCTCCTCATAAATTTCCATTCATTTATTTTGTAGTTTTTTGTGAACTAGCTTGTTTTTTAAATCAGGAAAAGTTAATTAGCTTAGCTGTCGGATTGTGGGATACGTACATAGGAATATGGATTGAGAGGCGGCTATTAATGAGAGCTGTATTTTACAACAACTACGAGTACGAGTAATATAAATGGAAGTAGTACATAGTTGGTTCATTGGGAGGTTGGAAGTGCGATTATTTCGCAATTTCATTTTTTTTCCTCTGACGTATTTAAACAAATAGCTGGGTTGCGTGTTTGGATGACATAAATAAACAAAATCGTATCGTATAAAGCTTGTCTTTGAGCTTTCCAGCGAGTATGTTTCTATTACCCTTATAAGTAAGAATTAATAAAACAGACAATAATTTAGCTAATCGTTGAGGTAAGCGAGAGGAAAACGCATTGCGTCAATAAAAATTCTATGAGCTCACTTCATGTATGCAGTCAGTGTTATCAAAAGGAATGTTCTTTACATGTTTTTATGGACAATTACCTACACAAAGCTTGGGAATAACTAGGTTGACTTGAAACTTGTTCGTACATTTCTTTCAATTTAGTTGCATTTAAAAGTCGAATAAAATGAGCGTAGGTCTGACTATTTGGTCCCACTGGGTCTCAGCATACCATGCTTACACAAAAACTAAATTAACCAGATTCATTTATAATACGTGGGATGACAGGGCAGGAACCGGATCGGACTGGACACTGGTCAGAAGAGTTGGATAGATATTGATGTTGTTTGTTGTTAAAATTAAAGTCATCTAATTTGTACAAAGCTGGTTGTTGTGGCATGTTGTGGATGTCGGTGAGTTCGATTTGTTAGGAGGATCATGACAAAGTGGAGTTGTTGAGTTGAATTTGAAGCGAGTTGCGATGAATATGCCAATGTTAAATTAAGTTTGCAATTATGCAGTTGAGCCGGATGCAGTGATTAGGCCGTGTTTGTGTTCTCTTCATGTGTGTATGTACATACATGCGCTAATAATATCTAATTATGGACTCTTCTTTAGATATTGGATAGGTAGGCATTGACTCTTTCTCAAAGCCTGTACTCGGCTCGCCGTATGTATAATTAGAAGTAGTATATTTGGATGCGTGATTTTGGCCATTTGAATTCATTAATTCAATTCAATTCAAGGTGCAACTAGAAGACACTGCTAGCAAAAAAAGCTAATGGTTTTTATTATTTATGAATTCCATCTCCAATTCGACACTCGCGCAGTATGTATATAAAGAAGGTACACAATGCATAGGTAATTTAGAATTATATGAACTAGAAGTCTAGCAGTTCTAGCTTTATGGTGGTTGGCGTTGGCGGAAACATGTCATTACATGGTAGGTATAAACTGTCTTAGTGTCTTGTAGAAACAAAGCCTTCAGGAGTTGGAGCTATATGGCAGAATGCATACTTAATAGATCCTATCAGTTAAGACATGTTTCTGCATTGGGTTACCAAGCGAGTTACCGAGTGAATGATTTGCTCACAATCAGCTTTGTTTTGTTACGCTTTCGACGATCCAGTAAATATTTGTTTGTGGTGGTGGATGATGGATGATAGATGACTGATCTGCTCTGTAATTGACATGGCGTGAGTTCCATGTGTGTATGTGTGTGTGTCATAGGACTGAACTGAACTGAACTGAACCGTACATGACGTATGTAGGTAGGTATAAATAATATTTCTGGCTTTGAGTAGACAAGCACATTGCTTCGACGAACGCGACAGAAAGTCGCAGGAAATAATTCGTAGTTTTATTTTTTATTTTTTCATATTCTAAACCCTTCCACAAAGCCGAACTGCAAAATTGTACTCGAGCAGCGAGGTACGACTTGTGATGAGTACAGTGTCAATCCACAGATTACAAATCCAGACCGAAATATGACAAATGACAGGAGAAGGCAGGACATTGGAAGGACATGTGTGTGTATGTGATGTGTTTGAGGGTGGGTGGGTGTGTCGGAGAATTCAACTTTGACATGCGAGGAGTATGTGGGAAATATAGTTAATTTTTCATGAGTTAGGGTTGCACTGGTGAAACTTTTAGGAATAAAATTGACTTGAATCACTTGAATAATTTTGCTTCGCCTACACTGCCTACAGTCAACAGTTGCAATTTACAGTCCCCCGTAATTTGTGCGATTGAAGTATTACTGAGCAATAATGTGTTAAGTTAAAGGCTACGACATACTAAAAGTCAAAAAAGAGAAGTAAATAGCAAATCTTGTGTGCTCTGTTGTCAGTGTAGCAAGGATACTCCTAAACAAATAAAATGGCATGCGTAATATTTTAAAACTTATTTTTTCCAATTGTTTTCTTTCATATTTGGTCTGATGGGTTCTCATGATGGAATGGAATCATAATTATCCACTGGTTGCGTTGTCTGTCTTTCTACCATATAGCAACAGCTACAGGCAAGCATTTTAATTTTTTCCGTTCCGTAGATAACTGCATTTTACATGTAAACGTTGAGTGTACTAAACTAAGTGTAATATGTAATTGTAATTATGTTATAAAAGATTTCAACGAAAAAGTCCAATTCTTGCGTCAAATTATGTTTGCCTAACTCATGGTGCACTCTCTCCCTCTATCTTTCTCATTCTCTCTATTACCTTTTCGTAATTTCGTGTTCTTTTTATTGTTCTTCTTGATAGGATTGGGAAATGCGAAAACGTATTACAAATCCAAAGTTTTTATGTTTGTGTAATTATGCAGATTTAATGTAGACGTTTTCTAGTATTTTTTCACATTGTATTAGTATTTATTTCATACTAAAATGCTAACTACTTATTGCTTTGCATGCATTAGTCCATTATTATTACAGTTGTAATGTTTTATTATTGATTTAGGGCTAAGTTTGTATACATGAGTGTAAGTAAGATGTGCTGTTGAAAATACAGAATATCAAGAAATACACGTAGTAATTTGGAAGATAATGTTTTTGGTTTTGGTATAAATTACAGATAGCAATAAAGGCAAGAGTAAGAAGTGGCGGAAGATATTACAGTTCCCTCATATCTCCTATTGTATTGAAATCAAGACTAAAATCGGTACTAGAATTATTAAAACTTTAGAATTTCAAGTTTGAATAAATCATAGACAAAATGACACTGACTGACGTTGTCACTTGTTGTGCGACTGATGTGAGTAGACTTGAACTTTCCACTTGGCTTTTATGGACAGCTGAAAATATTAAGACGAATGTGAATAATTTACGAGCTTAAAATGTTAATTATATGTTGTTATGCTCTCTCAGACGTCGTCTACAGCTACGTAGTAGACCAACAACCTATCGGCCGGCTACTTTTCAGACAATTCTGTGGGGCTACGAACGCTCATTATCACACCTGTAATAAATTCCTCGATGCAGTGGTAATTATTACCTACATTTTCTTTCTGATTTCACCCATTATGAATGTGAGTTTGTCACGACATGGTAGTAGCCAATTGGCAGTGGTCCGGATTTGTCGTGTCTTTCTGAGTCGTACTTGTATAAATGTTCATATTATGCGAAATACTAAAGAAAGAATTTCTGATTGGTGAAGCAAAATGTTAAGTAGATGTTGACGTGAATTGTATAGGATCAAAATGCGCATTTGTAAGAGAATTCTCAGTTTTTTGAACTAGTTATTATAAAGTTTGGGTGTTCCAGTATTCTATTGCGTAAGTACTATAGTCCGTGAATAGATTACCTAGGTATACTGTGAGACCTAGGATTTGCGCTTTGTGTTTACATTTTGGGGAAGAAAGTTGGCGAAGAATGGTAAGTTAATTTAATGAAATCGAGGGAAAAGGCAGATGGAGAAGCAGACTCATTGAATATCAACAGGCTAAATTATCAGACATAGAGTATAAAGAATGCTAGATTGTCTTTTTTTGTAAGATGAATTGATTCAAGCGTTGATTTAGAATAGGAATACGGAGAATCGAAGGAGAATGAAAAGGCGTTGGAGCAATGATTTGTGATTTGTTTGTTTGGTGAAATTCGTGTAGGAAAAATATGAAATCGAGATGGATGAACGTCGGCTGGAACTGTCGAAGACGATATACAATACTTTCCTCGCCAGTAATGTAAGTTCCTGTTTCTTGAAGTCAAGTAGATTTCTTAAATTGTAGCTCCAGGTTTTTACATAGCAACGTGTATAAACTGGAATATGGGAATAATACAGGGAGCATGTAATTAAAACTGTTGTACAGGGTGGACTGCCTAAATGGCACGATTTGAATTGATTCGAACTCTGACATTGCGTTATTTTCAGCCTCAAAATAATGCCAGGTAGTTTATACCGCGAAGCATATCCGCAGGAATTTTTTGGAATTTTGAGATAGAACCTTAAAAATTCTCCAGGAGCAATGTAGAAGTGAAAATACATGAAGAAAGATGAAACTAAACTACCTAGTCCCAAAATCATTTCCCCCTTCAAAACATCGAGAAAAGCATCGATTCTTTTAGGTTTTTTTAAACTTATGATGTCAACCAAATTGGGGAAAAGTAAACATCAACTAAATCTCTCAGAAATTCTGTATCAAACAGTGTAATTTGTAACAAATAACTCGTCTAGACCAGTTACAAGATTCGGTCGTCAATTCAAATTCGTGCCATTTACGTGGGCCACCTTTTATACATACGTGGTTTGATGTGAGCAGAAGAAATAATAAAATCGTACTGGATACGACAGTGGGTGGGTGGATGGGTAAATGGATGGATGCGTGTGTGCCTTTATGAAAGTATTGCTGAATGGATGGATGAATGAAGCGTGTCGTTCTCGGGGTATTGATTATTATGGTGTATTCGGGAGGATGATGATGGTATGATGGTGCGGGGTGGCTCGATTGATCCACCGAATATATGGATGAGAAGGGTGGGGAGTAGAAATACAAGTGATATTTTGAATTGTAATGATTTATGGTTAGAGTGGTTTGGTTATAATTTTTTCATGTTTTTCCCTTTTCATGTTAAACGCAACGCAATAATGATACGATGCGATTGTTAACGGCGGGTGTGTATGCAGTGCTCCGAACCGGTGAACTTAGTTGATCCAGTGATAATAGAGAGATGTGAACTTGGAACAGGGAATAAAGAACAATTCGCCGAGTCGGCTGGTCAAGTCAAAAGCTTCCTTCAGGACAAGCCTTTTCGTCTATTTGAGCAGTCCATGTATTTTCATAGATATCTTCAATGGAAGTGGTTGGAAAGGTTTGTCATGATTTATATTACTCATAACATACAATAATGGCGATCGTAACATTATTCCTGGTATTCCTTTTGGTAATATGTTGTGTCGTTGTGTGTAGTCTGTGTAGTGTGTAATGTGCCATGTGTCCCTATATTCGAGTCGGATAGATTCTAGCTCTTTTCCTGGTCTTTCGGTTAGATATCGTATTCGCGATTCACATAGTCATAGTCATACATCCACAGGATCCATCTATCTTCCAGACTTCCCGCTTACTATGACTCGACTAAAAGTGATATTAGCCGTCTTTCTTTTCCCTGTCCTTATTCTGTCTTCCCAGATCCTGCACTTTACACTTACACACTGCTGTGTCTGTCGACTCTGTCTCATCCTGCTCTTGCACTTCTAGATGTTAGATATAGATACCTACAAATATCAGCGTGTCTGCAGTGGGCTACGATTCTATGAAAATGTACTTGAAGTGAAATATTGTGTAATAGATTTGGATTCTAGATTCTAGTCGAGTTTATTGGTACTGAACTAAAGTGTTCTCTACTAAAATTCCGTCGTTACTTCTGATTACGGATGTGAGGTAAAGTGTTGGCAAACGAGCCAGCATCTCCAGATTTCATTACTCTAAGTCATGGGACAATTAACGATGTAGGATACATAAACGTTAAATCAGTTCAGTCTCAAATATAAAAATGTAGGTGGGTACCTTTGAAGTCATTTCCCTTCGGATAAATTGGAGAAGGACCACTGCTTATTGCAGTTGGCCTTTAGAAAAGACGATGATTAGTTCAGGAAAGTTTATTATGACGTGAAAACATCAGCGTTTGCTGCAGCGTCTTATCCTTAATATCGTAACTAATGATGGCAGGTGGAATGAATATGTAATTGAATATTTTTTGCTCCATTAATTACTGTATGTAATGTAAAGTAGGGTTATCAAACCTGGGATTGCAAACTTGAAATGCACTATATACATAGGTCTAGGTGGGTTGTGGAAGTTATTACCTGCAGCGAAATATACTGGTGAATAGAATTGCAGGAGAAACCTGTAGCCGTAGATGTTGAAAAATATGTTGCCGAATACACTGGACCTGGCGGCAGGTTGCTTGCGGTAGACGACATGGTCGCTTGCAACTGTTGTCAGGCAGGGACAGAAAGATGGTAGAGAACACTTTGTGGGAGTACCTCGAGTAGCCTAGTTTATCTACGTATCTATAGCTAATGTCTCAGTGTGTGGTGTGTAATTGTCTGGCAGAGATTCATTGGTTTGTATACACATGGATCCGCTGGTGTGTATGTACATGGAGATGAAATTTCATATGTAAATACTGAATATATGTTTTTGTGTTTTGCATTTATGAACAGTCAACCTGTAACCCACAAAACTTTTCGAATGTACCGAGTTTTGGGCAAAGGTGGTTTTGGGGAAGTTTGTGCTTGCCAAGTACGTGCAACTGGTAAGATGTATGCATGTAAAAAATTGGAGAAGAAAAGAATCAAGAAACGACGGGGAGAAGCGATGGTTCTAACGGAGAAGCAAATTCTTCAAAAAATCAATTCAAAATTCGTCGTCTCATTAGCGTACTCGTATGAAACCAAAGATTCCCTATGTCTTGTTCTCACTCTGATGAATGGTGGCGACCTTAAATTTCATATTTACAATATGGGCAATGAGCCGGGGTTTGACCTAGAGAGAGCACGATTCTATGCTGCCGAGGTAAGATAAACAGCATTTAAGCAAATAGTTAAGTGAAATAAGTAGACGTGCATTGTATGAAAGGAATAGGGACTATAGTGAAAAGAAAGCATTCTGTGAAGCTGTGTTGATTTAGGTTTGGTTTCGTTGTGATTGCGAAGTGTAATTTATTTGTCGACTTGGTGTGAACGAGCATGTGGTAGGATTGGGATACTCTGTTGGATAAGTGTGGATACTAATAAAAGAAACTGGATTAAATAAATAGGTTCTATGTGGACTGGATCATTTACATACACTAGGGATTGTGTACCGGGATTGTAAACCGGAGAATATACTTCTTGACGATCATGGCCACGTACGAATCTCGGATTTAGGTCTGGCCATTGAAGTTCCAGAAGGTGAAACAGTTCGTGGGCGAGTGGGAACAGTTGGTTACATGGGTAAGAGTTCAAAATATGAAGATTTAAATATGACACATGGATAAAATATATTAAAAACATGAGTACGGTTAAGTAATTACGTGGGTATCTAGGTTGGTAGCTTGAACTATTAAGCTTCATGTTTAATGTCGAGCCATTGGTAGTTACTATATCGCCATTGCCTTTCTCCATTCTCATCGAACCGAGTCAAAATTCATTGCTTCAGCAGACGAAAGTGTAGGAGAAAATCAATGGTAATAAATGTTATCTATTTCCATGTTTGATTTAGCCCCCGAAGTCATAGATAACGAGCGGTATACTTTCAGTCCGGATTGGTTTGGATACGGTTGTTTACTCTATGAAATGATAGAAGGGGCAGCCCCATTCCGCGCTCGGAAAGAAAAAGTGAAGCGGGAGGAAGTTGACCGGCGGGTCAAAGAAGAACCCGAAAGATATTCTTCACGGTTCTCCGAGGAAGCCAAACTTTTGTGTCAACTGGTTCGTGCCTACCTTTCCTATCTTTACACACTATGGCTTTATGCATGACTTAGTGCTTATACAATCATCCGCCTTCTTAACTACCGTCTGACTCTACCTTCCAACCTCCCAACCTTCCTCCTTACCAGCAATTCCATTATCTTTACTTACTTCTCCAGTCAATCTGACTATCGGCAGGACACAGTACGTATGTGCTTGCTGTGCAGACAAAGCACGAGTTTAGATTGCATAACTCTTACTCATTTTCCTTCCTTGTGTAGCTATTAAGGAAGTTGCCGAAAGAACGACTAGGTTGTAACTGTGGACGAAAGGGAGCCAAGGACGTAAAACAGCACGCATTCTTCAACTCCCTGAACTGGAAGCGTGTCGAAGTGGCTTTGGTTGACCCTCCATTTACGCCTGATGTGAGTCCACTTTAACTTTCCTTACCGCTGTGTTCTCATATTATATATACACTCGATAGGAATATGTAATCACGCAATGCTTAACCTCTTTTTCACAAATTAGGTTTATTCCATGCTTTTGAATTTACAGTCGAAGAACCGTTCTGTCGTGTCGTAGATTGTAGGCGATCTACGAACTACTATGCCGTACGGTGTCTCATGTGGTATTTATTAATTTTATGTTTCCAGCCCCATGCTGTTTACGCAAAGGATGTTCTAGATATTGAACAATTCTCAACTGTGAAGGGTGTAAATTTAGATGCATCGGATGATTCATTCTACTCAAAATTTAATACGGGCTCCGTCTCTATCCCATGGCAATATGAAGTGAGTAGTTTTATTTTGGTCTCTTTGACAATACCCGCCCCGAGATGCTGGTGATAGTAGTGATAGAGTGAGAGTTTTTAATGAGAATTGTGTTTGTACTTGCCACAGATGATTGAAACGCACTGCTTCCGGGATCTAAATGTCTTCGGACCTAATAATACGCCATCCGCCGATCTTCTCCTTGACTGCCCACCTCCTCCTGAAACTAGAGGTTGTTTTCCATTCCGAAGAAAGGTCAAAGTAAGAAAGTCAAACTACCTACTAGTGAATTAACCTTAACATAACATACTTCCTTCAACAATCTACACTAAGTATACAACAGTCACAATAGCTGTTCTAATTTCTGATCGAAAGTTGAAAACAGTCTAAGTAGTGAAGTAGTGGTATGTCATGTGTTGATCTCATGGTAACTGGTAACTTGTTTCTAAATTGTTGCTTTCTGTTGTGATTTGTGTTATTGTAGAAAAAGCCCGACTCTAGTAGTAGTTCTGCAGGAAATCGAGAGAGTTGATTTCTCTCATCATGGAAATCAACCATGAACATTGAAAAGACATTTCCTCGTTATCCATGGGTCGCGTTGGTGGTGCTGCTAGTAGTGTTGTTCCGCATAAATACGTTTCCCCATATTTGTGTTTTACCATCTCTAATCTCCATTTTTCACATTGTTACATGCTTACCTTTTGTATAGATTAGTGTGTAGTATACACAACAAATACGGTAGTCGACCTTTTGTATTCTGCACAGCCTGAGTCCTCAAACTAATGCAATTTTCCCTGTTTGTCCGTATCCCCAAGTATGTAAACACTGGGTACTACTGTCACTATCAAACGGTTAAAATCAATTTCAAATCCAGTTTCCCACCTCCTTCTACCATCAGTCTAAGGCCCAGGTCCAGGTGTGTGTTATGTACCTGTGTTACAAAATAGAGTTGTGTGCACGTCTAACAAAGTAACTCCAGCAAAAACTGAGATCAAACATCAGACATTGTCATACCCTGCATCTTGCCCTACTCCTTCAGTAGTCCCTGAAATGCATCCCCAAGTAACGACGGTACGTAATATTACTCGGCTCAGTTTATACTGTATTATATGGCAAATAGCTATTATGGATTATAGTTATGGAGTTGTATCATTCCAAATCTAGGATTCAAATCTGTCGGTTACGAAATAATTATTTAATGGCGTGACGTACGACATCAACTAAAAGGCCTTTCTAACCCTTCTGATAACCTCAAGCAAAATGTTTAAACTGTTCACCTGGCTAGTAACAAACGCCCAGAATAATTTTTTTTACTACATTATACTCTTCGGTCTGGTGTGATGACACTCAATGATATTTGTTCGTATTAATAATTTTTTGATTATATTATGCAATTAATATATTTATATTTAATAAACTGGCACTGTATGACTATACAACTATGTACACAAGAATATGTAACCCCTCAGACGTATCTTATAACCAGTTAATACCTTTGTGTAAATTAAGGTATCTTTTTCTGGCCGCAGTCTTGTGTGTACAATCTGTTCAAAGACATGGTGTCAACTGAAGGTAGTGATGTGAAAACATGATTAGAGAATCTTGTGAAAACATGCATCAACGATTGTCCAATTAATAATTGCTTAACATCTAATCCTACTGTGGAGAGTGTGCGGAACGTGGAGCAGTAGATACAGAGTTCCTAGGCGATCACGATTTGATACAGGTGATGTGTAATAATTATATTCCTATGAGGCATCGTTCATCGTCGTCATCATTCCACGTTCATCGCATCGCTACATCTTCCACCAACTCATTCATTATTATTATTGAGGACTGGACTTCACACAAACCCAAGCTCTGCTGACGGAAATGGCCATCCACAACGCCAAGTCCCTTCCTTCAAATAACAGCACAATACAATCGCTACAAGAACGACACGTACAATATTATGCTACACATACAAAGAATGGAGGCAGATTTTTATACATCGCTCGATTCAATGTACGCAGACGAATGTCATGAATTAGGAATAATACAATCTTTAGTAATAATTATAACCGACAACATGTACGTACGAATATAGTGATCTATTCTAGCAAAACAAATCAAAGCAAGGAGTTCAAGCTATACGTTCAAGGATGTTTCGTGTTACATAGATAAGTCTAGTGAAACAGGAAATAATTGGACAATGTGTCAGAACCTCATAACAAAGAATTTCTGTTTCCGTGATCTACGCCATGTAATTATTATTTACTACATACTACAACTACTGTACTAGCACAGATATTAAAACTAAAATAAATAATAGATAACAAGTTGGTAACAATAACGCGCAGTAATACACGTTGTTATTACACTATAAATTATATGCTTCTACGTGCTTCTTTGTACGCTGTGTGTTCTAAAAGTATCTGCCTGTGACCCAAGGACAGTTGTTGTTGTTGATAAGCAAATATAGGTCCACACATACATAGCTACCTACGTACATCAGTATAAGAATAAAGCCATTAGCAGTTAATCAATAATCTAAGTAAATACCGTACTCTTACGAAAACAATAATTATTCGCTAATGCTGTTCTGCTGTTATTGTTGTTGCTCTGTTTATGTGTACATCAAATCTCACGATCAGTCTCATTCAAGGATTAAGCTACATAATTAATTATATTATAAATTTCTACATGTAACATTACGTGTATCTAGTATCCTTTAGCCGCACATTTTTACGTATTATTAACAATAAAGGATGACGAGCTATATTGTGGAGACTTAAACAAGATCTAATATAGCGATTCTTTAACTTTATGGTTATCATCAACTATGAGTTAGCTGCACTTGTAGCATGCGTGATTTCGCTCACTGTTACAAACACTTAATGTTTAATTGTTTGGCAGGCATTTTACTCCTGTACCTCACTTTTATATAATTAATTATATAGTTATATTTTTTGATGTTATGTCATAGTATGTACTACTTTATCATATGATTGTTATAAGTTCAAGTTCCAGCTCATTGTTGCACCCATGCACGATCATGAGTACATTGAACACATACTTCGTACTGATGTACTGTCTGTGTGCACAAACTTGGAAATGCTACACACTAAAAATGAAATTCGAGCAAAAATATATCTATCGGAAGAAGGAAGAGATAGGCCATTAACCTACAGTCGATTTTTCACAAAAAGTTTGATAAGAATTTTAGTTTCTTACTCGTTTTTAATTCCTTATTACGTTCATACACTCAAACACCAACACACATAAGTAGTTACACACTCTCCTACATGCTGGCTCATGAATAATATACTTATTCAAACTTTCTTGTTACTGTATCCCCTAAGATTATAGTAAAGACAGATATACCTACAGGTGATCGTAATCGTATGTATTCTAAATAATAATCCTCTGTTAATCTTTGATAATTATGATAGACTAAAACATGCATTCATAGATTGTTACAGCCAAATATTAATTTAAATGAGCGATGATAAACGAAAAAAAAGATGTCGTTGATGTTGAGTTGCAGAGTTTTTTAAAATGCAAACATTGAAGTAATTATAATTAAAAATAAAACATATAAGCAAGTAGCTAAAACTAAATAAAAATAAACATGTGTAATTTGTTCTGTAAATTGTTTAATGTAGGGATATTTACAGTTTAACAAGGCTGTGAGGTGAAAGTCAATTAATGTTGTGAACGCTTGCTGTCATACGTATAAGCCATTAATACTACATGTAATTATAGACATTAGAAGTACGTATAACTAATTATATATAAATCTAAGTAATTATTGTACGGATATAGGATACGAATTAAATAAAGAATAATTATTATGTTCACATTGACAGTAAACAGGATGTTTTTGCTACATCCCTTGGTTGGTCACGATAATGTTGTGTAATAATTAACAAGAACAAAAGAGTAGCAGGAAGAAGATCTATTGCCAATTTAAGTATGCATACCTTTAAGTTCACTAAATTCCGATATCTATAATGAGTAAGTGGTCAGTTGATTGAGTACAATTAAGGCACACACCATTTCGTTTCGGAATTGGAATTTCGTACTCGGATAACTTCTTCAAAAAGGGATTTCAGATAAAAATGCAAAAATGAGATGCAAGCAAAATTGTTGCTTTTAAAAAGTACAAAATGTGCAACTGTCGTGTTTTATTATACTATTATTTACATGATAATAATAAACTGAATATGACTGTTAATACTGAAGCGAATACGTTGATTCGATACGCCCACAACATGATCAAAGTGGGACAAAGGCGATGACGACAAGGCATAGCATATGCAAATAATTCCAACATATTGCTTACGTTCGCCATCGTTATATAGTGCGAACATGATCCAGTAACCAGTCTTAGAGTTGCTAATAAATAGCCAAACCAGGAGATCATAAAACCAGCTAGACGTACAAAGGGCACGAAGATAAACGTCCACTAAGCTGGTAATGAGTTGGTCATTAGCTTTTCATAGAGTGTTTTAGCATCATAAATCAAAATGTCACATTAAAACCGTTAATAGTGCTTATAACACACTGAACTGCATTACAACTATATGCATCCATACTGTTGTTACTCACTTAATACGGAGGCGCTTGCCGGTACCCACACAAATTCTGCTAGCAGCAGCTTTATCATTAATTTTATGGCAGTTTGTTGTTGATGAATTTCTCAAACTGTACCGCTATTACACAATGCATTCGCTCCCGAAAATCGGACATGGGAACGTTCACTTCGACCAGTATATAACTATACCTATGACTAAAGTGTCGACAAGGTTCCAAATACATACTGATCGTACCCGGTTTTGAGCTGCAAACAAGATATTATACATATAGGAGAACATGAAACACAAATTAGCAGTAAATTGAGCTTTACCCTTTTTCATCTACTTACATGGTAAATGATACAATCTGGAATAATTTGCACGACAGGAAAACAAAATGCACAGCAAAATGTTAAATCACATGCGAACTAGCACTAAATAGATCAGGGTATGTATATATGTAGTTTTCTTCTGCAACTCTAATTTGCTCAAATAAAGTGAATTTTTTCGAATTTGCTAGCTGCTACAGTTTGTCACAGAGAATGGCTTAGAAACTGCAATCATTAAAGTGAATTGCTTCATATCTATAGCGTTGACTGCCGAAATGCACGTCCTACTCTACTTAAATGAATGGCTGATATGAAATAACTAATTAGCCGTATCACTTTTTAAATCAAGCATGACCGTATCATGGAGAATCTTGTATGCCCAAAAACAGTGCGTGAATTGTTTTTTGCATGTACTTAATCTGATAATCTGACGCTGGTTGTACACACGGACGAAGTGTAATACAATCCTTTTAAAATTACAAGACTAACAATCTACGAAAACTCAAAAGGTAATACCGAAGTAGGAATCGAGATGAAGGTCAACTGTGCATCGGTCTGTGTCGGCAGTCGGAACTTTAATCAATGCTCAGATTCATATTTAATCTGTCATCTGTATGGTTTATTAAAAAAGTTTTGTAAGAAACATTTGAATACAGCCAGGATTGGATCCATGCTCTAACTCTACTACATATTAGACTCTATAACCATGTCTTGATTTCTTGATATGTCCTTTACCCAACGAAAACATTAGTGCAAACTAGAAACAACCGTGTAGCTGTCGTAGAACATGAAGTGTAGTGTAACTCAAGGAATGATTCAACAGTAAAGTACAATCACGTCACACTAAAAAGGTGTTGGAATAAATACGACGACAGCACAGTTACACCGAATCCACTTTTGACTTTATACTTTTATTATTCAATATTTAATACAATTTCACATGTTAATCGACACTCATGCCAAGGTCAAAGTTTGGTATAACATGCTTGTTAGATCGTGACAGCCAACACCCAATGAATATTTAAGAATGATTTTCACGAAAGTACCCTGAGGGTACCATTATAACATGGAACTCGGAACTCGGAACTTCGCTGGTCCTGGTCGCAATCGCTGTCAGGCAGCAAAAGGTTCATGAAAATTTTAAAAGTCAGTGCGGCAACTCTTTATATAGAGTCCATAAGACAGTTTTTTGCCAAACGAATTTAGAATTAGATCGGTAAGTCCGCTCCCGGTTTTTATGCAAAAGGAGTTACAATCTTCCAGCGATTACCATAAACCATAACCTACCTTGGACCGAATGGCCAGGCCATTTTACAGTGAGAAACAAGTGACTGAGTTATGTATAAGTTATTTATTTATCCCTTTGCGTGATTTTACTCCAGTACTGTCAACACTTTCACTTCTGCAGCATATTTACAAAACTCATGCAAACGGTAAAATCCCGCTGGAAATACCTACATAATTATATTAAATTATTTCATTCGGGCGAAAAGCAAAATTCGTAATACTGGCATTGCGTAGTCTTTGTTCAACTATTTCGACTCCTTGATTAAGAGGATTATAATACCCGCTGGTTTCCTAGGAAAAAACCGTCTGCCGACCCTAAATAGATAAATACTTATATGGGTACCTACATACGTGTTCTTTTCAATTGTGGAAAACTTTGTGGAATTAATTATCTTAAAACTAAAGATGGGCAATTAAATTACAGCTTTACTGCTGTGTAAATTGCTAAAATAATATAAACTACACAGATATAATAAATGGTAAGAACTCTTAAAGTTGTTTCTTCCTCATATGTAAATGTTTGCCTTTTATGAAAACCTTTATTAGTGCAATTTACCTCGGCTACCCAGTAATGACGATTGAGATAAAGGCTATAAAAATGTGTGATTAAACTCTACGTTTTTCGCACACATGTATTTATATATGCAACCATAGAAATAAATTTCCAGTGAGCTGGATCATAAGGAGAAGAATATCTGTAGTTGTAATCAGTAGAGTTTTATTATTGAAATATATATCCATTACATTACATATAGCTTAAGGCTTGTGGCTTTGTGAGAACGCAATCCGTTACGACAGCAGCAGCATCATTTATATGTAATCTACATGCGACAGCGTTATTGGAAAAATCAGACTCTGCAACTTTCATTTCTCCGTTAATTGTAACCTGTGAAAAATATCGTGTGTTATCATTATCACAGACTTGCAAGAAATAGCTTCTTATTCTATTTATACAAAATCGACCAGCAAAAGCTCCGTCGTTTATTCTATAAGAAAAGATGTAGGACGTGAAACAACCGCGGAATCGATAAATTATAATGTAAACTGAATCTGTAATCCAGATGAGGACATGACAGGACTGTGTGAAGAGGAAGTGAGGATGCGTATCATCCTTTTGACATTCAAATGAGTTGATCACAGCGTAAACCAAAGAACCGGAGATCCAAATGGGTCCCGCAAAGGTAAAAACCAAAGAAAAGTCTTTGCCATGTAGATACCTCTCGGGATGATATTTACAGTACTGGCTGAGCAATACGAAGATACATATGTATAGGTATGCATGTGTAAGTACGGATTACATACATACATATGTAATCTTTGCTTTTTGGTCTGTACAAACCTTTACCGTATCATTGAACGGAGCCGCATGCAAGAGATTTCTATTAGGTCACGCAGGATCTGAATTCCAGTATACTTATTTCGGTATGTCTACTTACGTTGAGAGAAAATCTAAGTGGGTACCTTGAACGTGTAAATACCAGGAAGAAGATCGGTTACATCTATCCACTGGCAGTCGATGT